>JAHSUG010000014.1:600000-808030 GCA_019926025.1 Rhodotorula kratochvilovae
CGCGCAGCGCCGAGCTCAAGGACAAGCTCAACCAGGAGTCCGACAGCAACCGCCAGCTCGCGCTCCGCAAGGAGATCGAGAGCAAGACCTTCCAGGAGCGCATCGACAAGCTTGTGCGCACTCTCCCGCCGTTCTCCTCTGCTATCGCTGACACACTCCCGTATCGCAGTCCTCCGACCACGCCTCGACGCGTGAGCAGCTCATCGCGGCGAAAACGTCGCAGGAGCATCTCGAGCAGCGCGTCCGCGATCTCGTTCTCCAGGTCGAGGCCAAGGAGGAGAAGCTCGCCATCTTTGAGGGTCGCGGTGCCGCCGCCGGCGAGGGCGACGCGAACCGCACGGCCGAGGAGCAGCTGCAGGTTACGGTCGCCGACCTCCGGTGCGTCCCGTCCCATTCCCTCCCGCGGAACGGTGCTGACGGTCATCACGCGCAGCAACGAGCTTCGTACGACCAAGGCCGAGCTCGAGCGTGCCAAGGAGCACGTGAAGCAGTACCAGGCCATCGCCGAGACGCAGGGCGAGAGCCTCCGCGAGGTCACGGCGACCTACGAGGAGTACAAGGCTGCGACCGAGTCATCCATCGCTGAGAAGGATGTGCGCCGCTCTCGCTGCCTCCCTCCTGAGTCGCTCGCTGACCCGACGCCCCCCCGCAGAGCGAGATCGCGAGCCTGCGCGAGCGCCTCCACTCGCTCACGCAGGACCTCACGACGTCCAACACGCAGAACTCGGAGCTGCACAAGCAGATCGAGGCCGAGCGCGTCACGTTCGAGAAGGAGCGCAAGACGTTCGAGGACGGCATGGCCGCGCTCCGCACCGCAGACCAGGCCGCGCGCGAGGCCCAGCTCGCGGCGCAGGACGACCTCCGCCGGCAGGCGCAGCTCGCGCGCGACGCGCACGACAAGTACGAGCGTGAGCTCGTTGCGCACGCTGAGGACGTCAAGAAGCTCGCTGAGGTCAAGGAGGAGCTCAATGTCGTCCGCGCGACCGTACGCGAGCACGATGCTGCGGTGCAGGTCGCCAAGGCGAACCTGTCGAACTCGGAGGAGAGCTGGACGAGGCAGAAGGGGACGCTCGAGCAGGAGCTCGCCGACGTGCGCAAGCGGTGCGTTTGCCGTCGTTCCTTCCCTTCTTTGGGCCGAGCTGACTCCGCTCGTCCTGAAGGTGCGACGAACTCAAGGAGCAGAACTCGACGCTGGCGCAGCACCTCGAGACCGCCTCGTCGCAGGCGACGCAGCTCCAGGCGCGCCACGCCGCCGTCTCGGACAGCGCGGCTGCTGCGGGCGAGGGTGGCGCCGACGCCGACACCATCGAGGCGATCACGGCGTCGCACAACGCTTCCGTCGAGCAGCTCCGCGAGGTGATCCATTACCTCCGTCGCGAGAAGGACATCATCGACCTCCAGCTCGAGTTCAGCAAGCAGGAGGCGACCCGTCTCCGCCAGCAGCTCGACTTCACCTCGCGCAGCCTCGAGGAGACGCGCCAGTCGCTTCAGGAGGTGCGTTCCTCTCCCTTCTCGCGATTCTTGTAGACCCGCGCTGACCTGCTCGTGCCTGCTCGCAGGAACGCTCGAAGGCGGGCGACTCGCTCACGAGCTCGGCGCAGCACGCTGAGCTGCTCGAGTCGATCCACACGGCCAAGCTCCTCCGCGAGAGCAACCAGACGCTCCGCGACGAGAGCGAGGCGAACCTCCGCAAGGTGACGACGCTCGACGCGCAGCTCCGCCAGGCGCAGGGCGAGATCAACCCCCTCAAGGAGGAGGTCCGCACGCTCCAGGCTGAGGTCGAGTCCAAGGCGCACCAGATCCGCCTCCTCGAGGAGGACAACGAGCGCTGGAAGGTCCGCAACCAGACCATCCTGGCCAAGTACGAGCGGATCGACCCCGAGGAGCTCCAGGTCCTCAAGGCCGAGGTCGACAAGGTGCAGGCGTCGCTCACCGCCGCGCAGGCCGAGCGCGACGAGATCGCCAAGCAGCTCGAGGAGAAGACGACGCTCGTGCGTCCACTTCCCTCTTCGCCTCCCCCGCCCGGCCTCTGCTGACCCCGCTCGACCCGCAGGCCGAGTCGATGCGCTCGAACTGGCAGAACGGCCTCGAGCGCTTCAAGGCGCTGCAGACGCAGGCGCGCTCGACGCGCGACGAGCGCAACGCGCTCATGAAGACCGTGGAGGAGCTCAAGGCGCAGATCGAGGCCGGCGGCAACTCGGACGAGGTCGTTGCCGCTGCTACTGTGCATCTCTCCCGCTTCTCTCGCTTCGCGACCTTCGTCTGACGGCATGCTCGCTTGCAGGCCCAGGCTCAGGCGCAGTCCCAGGAGGCGCTCGCGCAGCTGCAGGCGCGCCTCGCCGCGACCGAGGGCGAGAAGGCGGCGCTTGAGGCCCGTCTCGCCGAGAAGGCGCCGCTCGAAGCCCGCCTCGCCGAGTTGGCAACGCTCGAGACCCGCCTCGCCGAGCAGGAAACAGCGCAGGGCGCTGTCGTCAAGGAGCTTGAGGACAAGCTCGCCGCCCTGAGGCCGAGAAGATCGCGCTCGCCGCGGACCGCGACGTGCGTCTTCTGCTCTGGTCTCTTCCGAGCATATGCTGACGCTCGCCCGCGTGCTCGCAGCGCCTTGTCGCCCGCGAGGAGCCCATCTTCCGCGACAACGTGCGTCTCCTCGCTTCTCTCTCGCAGAACTTCCTACTAACCCTCTCTTGCCCACAGCGCCGCATGATCGGCGAGGCCAAGGCGCGCCAGGCCGAGCTCGCCGCCGCGCAGACCGAGCTGAAGACGCTGAAAGAGACCATCGCGACGGGCGACAACGCCGCTGCCATCGAAGCGGCCGTCCAGGCGCGCGTTGCTGAGGCGGCCCCGCCCGCGCCCGCGCCCGCCGCGCCGACGGAGGAGCAGATCGCCGAGGTTGCGAAGGAGAAGATCGCCGCCGCTGAGGCGCAGTTCGCCGCCCAGCGCGATGAGGCCGTCGCCAACGCCATCAAGGAGACCACCCTGCAGCTCCAGCAGCAGATCGAGGCGATCCGCGCCGAGCTCGCCGCCGCGCAGGCTGCCGCCGCCGAGTCGGCCGCCGCCGCTGCTGCCGCTGCGTCCGCTGCGCCTGCCGACGGTGCTCCCGCTGCGTCCGCGCCGACCGGTGCGAGCGACGAGGAGGTCAAGAAGGCGGTCGAGGCTGCCGTCGCCGAGTCGAAGAAGCAGCTCGAGGCCGACTTCGAGAAGATCAAGAGCGAGGCGGCGGCCGAGGCGGTCAAGAAGGAGAAGGAGACGATCGAGCGCCTCACCACGGCGCTCCGCAAGGCGCAGCAGCAGGCGAACGCTGCCGCCGCGGCGCCGTCGTCTGCCCCGCCGCCCGACATCGAGAAGCTCGTCGGCGAAAAGGTCGCTGCGCTCGAGAAGGAGCGCACGGCAGCGCAGCAGCAGGCGATCGCGAAGGCCGTTGCCGAGGCGCTCGACCGCCAGAAGAAGGACCACGACCAGCTCCTCCAGTCGACCAAGGAGCAGATCGAGAAGCAGGCCGAGATGAAGAACAACCTGCTGCAGAAGACGGTCGCCGGCCTGCGCAAGAAGCTCGCCGACAACGGCATCTCGACTGGTACGGGCGCCCGTCCTGCAGCCCCTGCACCTGCAGCCGGCAAGGCCGCCTCGCCGCCTGCTCCCGCTCAGCCCGCGGTTCCTGCCGCCGCTCAGCCGCCTGCGGCACCCGCGGCGCAGCAGCAGCAGCAGCCCCCGGCAGCGCCTGCGAACGCGAACGCCGGTCCGGGTCGCGGCGGTGCGGCAGGCGGACGCGGCGCGAAGGGCGGCCAGCGCGGCCGCGGTGGTGGTCCCGGCGGACGTGGTGGCGCTGCAGCGGGGCGCACCGGCAAGGCTGCCGGCTCGCCGCCCGCGTCGTCGCCCGCGCAGGCGGCCGGCTCGCCCGCCGCGGCGGCAGGCGGCGCAGCTCCCGCTCTCACCCTGCGCGGCGCGGCGTCGGCGGCGCAGCGGCCAGGCGGCGTCCTCGGCTCGCTTCTCGGTGCGGCGGGGCTTGCGGGCGGCCAGAATGTTGGCAAGCGCGCGAGGGAGAGCGACGGCGGCGGGGCGGCGGAGGGAGGCGGCGACCAGTCGAAGCGGCCCAAGGGAGCGTAAAAGCTGTAGTCTCGCGTGTGCTTCTGTGTGTACCTAGCTTGCATCTCTCGCGACCTCGGCGTTGTTAGGAGAGAAAGCTGGTCAAGCTTGGGCGAACAAAGCAGGCGATGCGAAAGACGAGGATGTTCGCATCTCTTCTCCGCCTTCTGCGCCTCGCCTGCTAGTCCGCCGGGCTGTCTACCAACCTGTCCATTCTATGAGCGCATGCAGCTACCCATCCGCCCCGCGCACGTCGTTTCTGCTCCCCGCCCGCTTCATCAGTTCATCTCGACGGCGACGGCTCGAACGCGACGCAGCCGCACCCGGCCGGTGCGCGGAGCAGCTCTCGTTGTTTCACTACGCTGCAAGTCAGTGCAGAGCCACGCAGCGCGGCTCATCGGGGTCGAAGAGGTCATCCAGCTTGCCCTCAGGCGAGTCCAGCCACCGCCGGAACGGGGAGGTGTCGCCCCCTCTCCGTCTTGCTTGCTCTCGCTCGGACTGGTTCCGCCGTGCCTTGACCGTGCGAGGCAATTGCTCCTGAATAAGGCGGGCGATCGCCTCGGTTCGAGGTCCCGCCTCGTGCAGCTGCATATGCCGCTCCGCCTTGCCCTCCTTTTCTCCTCCCCATCCGCTCGCTTTCGCTGGTCGTAGGCAGAGCTTGCTCGTCGTCCGTCTCTCTTCTCGCGCTCGTCAACTTCCCCAAGGTCTCGCCGTCCACAACCGGCCTCTTCCCCTTCTCCTTCCTGTACCGTCCCGCCTCCCCCGCCACCCCTCCAGCGTTTACCGCTCGCCTGTCCAGCATGCGCACCACCGGCCTCGTCCTCCTCTCCCTCGCGTCGGCGTCGACGCTCGCTGCGGCGAAGCCCGCCGAGGCGCACAACCGCAACTCGCTCGAGTCGCTCCTCGACCGCTTCGCGAGCCACAAGAACGGCACCGCGTCGTCGTCGGTCAAGGTCGTTGAGCCGACTGCGGTCTCGAAGAACGAGACCCGCCCTGCCCCGGCGGTGGAGAAGAAGCCCGCTCCGAAGGAGGAGGATGCTCGTGAGCCGCTCGCGCCCGTTCTACCCCCGCTAGCAAGCTGACGCGCACCCGGCCCGCAGCCTCGGACAAATGGTCAAGCGCAACCGCGCCAAGAAGAACGAGGAGAACGCGAAGCGTTGGGTTTGGAGTACGGCGGTCATCCAGGACGACACGCCGAACGCTCCGCCCATCGGCGTCAACGTGAACCAGCTGAACACGCCTGCTGTCGCTGTCACAACGCCCGCGCAAAGCTCGTTGCACCGTCGTTCGCCGCCCCGGCCTCGAAGGCGGCGGCGACGACTGCTGCGCCTGTCGTCCGCAAGCCGTTCCACCAGGTACACGGCGTTCGCGTCGACGAGGCGGAGCACAAGCGCTGGATCTGGGCCAACTCGGTCATCCAGGACGACACGCCTGCGTCCGAGGTCCCGCCCATCGGCGAGAACGCCGACCTCCTGGGTGACGGTGCGTTTTGCTTCCCTCGCTCACAGGATAGCGTGTTCTGACCGAATCCCCTACAGCTGCGTACACTCGCACGACCCCGCGGCGACGCTCGTACGCCCGACGTTCCCGCCGCTCTCAAGCTCCAGTAGCCAGACCCCGCCGGCGGCGGTGGCCTCGCCCGCATCGTCGTCCTCCTCGTCCTCGAGCTCCACCGCTCCGACGACGACGGCCGCTCCGGTCGTCGCTGTTGATACTGCGCCTCCGACGACTGTTGTCGCTGCCCAGGCGACCTCCTCGCCCGCACCCACCTCGTCGGCGCACCACTGGTGGAACCCGAAGGACTTCTTCCACGACGTCGAGGCGGGCTTCGACAAGCTCTTCCACATCCACCACAGCAGCACCTCGGCGGCGTCGGCGACGGCCGCGCCGGTTGTCTCGACGACCGAGATCGAGAAGCGCTGGGTGTGGGCGACGGGCGTAATCCAGGACGACACGCCGAACGCGCCCCCCATCGGGGCGAACGCGAACCTGCTCAACTCGGCGGCGGCGCCGGTCAACACCCCCGCCGCGACGCTCGTCGCGCCGTCCTTCCCGCCCGTCGCGGCCTTCTCGTCGCAGACCCCGCGCGCGATCGCCGCCGCCGCCGCCGCCGCGCCGTCGAGCAGCTCGTCGTCCTCCGCCCCCGCGGCACACACGACGCCTGCCGTTGTCAACCGCACGTCGTGGAAGTCGGTGCACGACGCGCTCCTCGCCGCGAGCTCGAGCAGCGCCGCTGCTGCGAGCTCGAGTGCTGCCGCTGCGGCTGCCCGCGCGGCTGCGCAGACTCCCGTCGCCGCGCCCGTTGTCCGCTTGTCGTACACGGCTGCTCAGCGCTTTGCCGCCGCGCAGAACGGCGCGACGCCGGCTCGCATGGCCAAGGCCAAGCGCAACGAGGCGTGAGCCTGCGAAGGCTCGCCCGTTCCCCTTCCTTTCCTTTCACACCTCTTGCTCCCGTCTCGTTGTCAGTAGCGCACTCGCTCTCCTTCCGCTATCCTGTAGCCCTATCGCCTACCCATTGTCTCCTTACCGCGCCAGCGCAATCCATACCCCTCTCGCTCTCTCACCCTTAAAGGCCGTGCGAGAAACCGACGTCGCATTCTCAGCTCGCCTCCCGCTCCTCCAGCTCTTCCAGCGCCATGCGCTCCGCCTTCCTCGCAAGCCGCGCGAACGGAAAGTCGAAAGCCGCCGCCTCCGTAAGGCGCTGCTCGTCCGGCTCCCTCCGCCTGTTCTGCTCATCCTCGTCCTCCTCGAACACGACGCTCACGCCGCGCCTCTCCCATCGCGCGACCCACGCAGCAACCATCTCCCGCACAGAGGCCTTGGCGTCGTCGCGCCACTCGAGGTAGCTGTGCGGGAGCCAGAGCTCGCGCAGGCGGGGGAGGCGCTCCGCGAGCTCGTCCGACGTGTGGTGGTCGACGAGGAGCCAGGGGACGCTCGCGAGCGTGGGGAGAAGTCGTTCAGGCGGAGGATGAGGATCGTTGAGGGGAGGTGCGGCAGCGCGATCCGCAGGGGGACTGGTAGATGTCGAGGAGGAGGAGAGGGGCGGCGGAGAAGGACGGCGGGAAGTCGCCGATGGAGGAGAGGCAGGTGATCTGCGCGGGGTCGAGGCCCGTGGGGAACTCTTCGTGCAGACATGCGAAGGCGAGGTGCCTCATCGCAGGAGACAGGTTGACGAGAAGAGCGTGTTGAAGCTCGCCGCGGTGTCGAATTCGGCGTAGATCTCGAGACAATCGACGCGTGGGAGTGCTGGCGGGAGCGCGAAGGGCGATGCGCAGTCGCGCACGCTGCACCGGAGGACGTGTAGTCCGCGCAGGTCTGCATGAGTACGCCATGTCAGCGGAACTTCAAAGCGGCAGAAGCGAAGGGTCTCACTGTGAGCAATGCCGAGCGTCTTGAGTAAGATGTGCTTGACGCCGGCGAGCCAGAGGTCCTCGATCCCGGTGCAGTGGGTGAGGAGGTCGAGGAGGCCAAACTCGCTCGCCTCGACCTGCTCGATGGCGGCCCGGTCCTCCTCCGCCGCCCGTAGCTGGTCCGTCTCCATGGCGGAGAACGTCTCGCCGATCCAAGGAATGGCGCCGACGCGGAGAGTGCGGACCAGCGACGGGCGCGGGTCGTCCGTCTTGAGCGAGTCGTGGAACAGCCGGGCCTGGCTGGGGATCGTGAATACGAGGTCGCGGTGGAGGAGGGGCTCGACGAGGGCGTGCCATGCCCGCGAGACGAGCGAGTACCGCGACAGCGTCCCGTATCGGCTCGGGAGGAACGAGTAGGTGGGGTTGGGGTCGAACGACTCGAGGATGATGGCGTGCTGGATCTCGAGCGGGAGGGACGGAAGGGTCGTCGTGGTACTGCGCGCCCATCAGCCAGCCCGTTAGCCGCAGAAGAGCGGATGCGGGAGGGGGAGCACGCACCTCGACCCGCTCACGACCTTGTCCGCCTCACCCGATGAGGATTCGACCGCGCTGGAGACCATCGTGTGGCGTGTGCGTGAGTTCAGTCGAGTCGGATGTGCGCCCAGAGGCGAAGTGGGCGAAGAGCCGTGAGCGGGACGAGCGAGAGAGGGGGGTCGCTCCGGGTTGCCCTCGACCGCCGCGCCCGCATCGCCTGCTGCTTGCTGGACTCGCTTGTTGCGCAAGAATGGACTCTACGAGAGGTCAGGAGTGCTCTCCCGCTTCCGGCTGGTCCGCGGACGCTGTGCTCAGGCCTCATCGCCCCGAGTCTCCTGACCGTCTCTCCCACGCGCTCCTTGCTTCCTGCTGTGCCCTTGCTACCTGTGAGGCATCGTGTACGTGACTCTGCACAGGTGCGCCTGTTCCTCGACTCTCTTGGCGACGCCTCGCTCACCGTCCCGCACGCAGGATGCCGCGTTCCTCCAACTCGTACCTCAACTCGGGCCCTTCACCGCTGGGCGGCCCTCCCCTTCGCGTGCGCGACGAGCGGAGCCTTGCTCGCCAGTCGAACGACCCTCCCTGCACGAGAACCGCGTACAGCCTCTCCTCTCCATCCTCGACCAGGCCAAGACGCTCATCAGCCAGGTCGGCCGTGCGGACACGCCGTACGCCGCCCTTGCGCTCGAGCTGCTCGAGAAGGCCATCCGCGAAGTCGACGTCGTCGTCCGCCTCGTCGAGCGGACAGGCGCTGCGGACAAACCGCCGAAGTCGCAGGAGCCGCCGTCCCGCATCGTCGAGGACGTCGCGTCCATCCGCGTGCCCGTCTTCGACGAGATGATCACGAAGCCGAGGAGGGTTGATGAGCAGGTCGCGAGCGCAAGGCGCGGAGTCGACCGGCCCGACTTGCAGGACGTCTCGCCTCGCGAGCAGGACATCCGCCGCGCTGCGTCCCCTGCCCGGGGCGGCGGGCCACGCCGGACGCGTGCAGGCGACGACTTCGCGCGCGAGGACGAGCGCGAGGACAAGCACGAGGACGAGCGCAAGGACGAGCGCCGGTTCGAGCGAGTCCAGCGGCCGCCGTCCTCGCAGTCTCGCCGCAAGCCGTCTCCTCCCCCCGCGTCAGCCCGGGACCGCCTGTTCTCCTCCCGTCCTTCGTCAGTCAAGCCGCCCTCGTCGAGCCCCCCGTATCTTGCCCGTGGCGAGTACGGTCTCGTCGACCGCCCTGGAGGCGGCTTTGCCTCGTCAGACTCCTCCGAAGTCAAGCCGCGCCGCGTCGACACTCCGACGAGGCCCGACGACGACGAACCTGACGTGAAGCCGCGCACGACCTCGCGCGCCGCCTCTCGCGTCTTCTCCCTCCTTCCCTCGGCCCCTCCTGCCGACGACGAGAGCCCGCTCCTTCGTCCCGCCGGTTCGGCGACCGCAGGCGCAGCCAGGCGCCGCCGCCCGAGTCGCCGCGCTCGCCGCCCGCTCCCGCTGAGGATGAAGACTTCGTGCGTCCCAAGTCGCGCGGCGATGGCTTCTCCCGCCCGAAGTCCCGCTCGAGCACCGCCAGCTCGCGTCACCCGCCCGCCGTCGCCGCCGCGCCCCGTCGCCCCTCGTCGCGCAGCCGCTTCGTCGCCGACTCGTCCGACGAGGAGGACGTGTACCCCGCGAGCCACAACAATGGTGCGGGCGACCAGACGGGCCGCAGGCGCGCGCGCTCGATCGGCGGGCCGGCCGCGCGCTCGCACAGCGGCAGGTCGGACGACACGCGCCGCGCACTCGAGCTTGCGTCTGCGCCGCCGATGGACGAGCCGTCCGTCGCTGAGCGCCGCCCGCCTGTCCTGCGAGGTGCAAAGGTCGCGAGGGCGCTCGCTGAGGCGGCGACGCAGCTCGACCCGAAGGACGGCACGGCGGCGCTCCTTGCGCTCTCGCTCGTCTCGAAGAAGTACCACGAGGCGGCGACGCCGGTCCTGTATCGCGCTGTCACCGTCGCCTCGAAAGGCCAGCTCGATGCGCTCAACCGCACGCTCGACGTGAACCCCTCGCTCGGCAAGCTCGTCCACTCGCTCACGATCCGCCCGCTCGACACGCACCTCCCGACGCCCTCGCCCGAGTCGCTCATCGCGCCGGTCAAGGCCCTCCTCGACCGCCTCCCGAGCCTCACCTCGCTCGACGAAGACTTCACCGCAGGCGAATGGGACATACGCGAGCTCGCGAGCGGGCGCGACTATCCGCTCACGGTCTCGTCGCCAGCGAAGCTTGTCCGCTTCCGGAGCGGGAAGAACTGGTGGGAGATCGGCGCGCTGTTCTCCCTCCTGCAGGCGCAGCCCGCGCTCATCGAGCTCGTCCTCGGCGGCGCGGCAATGGACCGCGACTGGGCGGGCGGGAAGCTCCTCGCGGCCCTGGGGAGCGGCGAGCCGCCTGCCCGTCGCCTCGAGTCGCTCGAGATCGCGCAGGTCATGCATGAGGATACGCTCGCGGTCCTCCTCCGCGCAACGGGCGGCGAACACGGCGGCCGCCTCCGCAGCGTTCGCGTCGGGTGGCAGTCGATCGGCTCGACGGACGACGACACGCCGCGGGCGTCGATCCCCTCCGCGCTCGCGCTCGTCGGCTCGACGCTCACGCACCTCGCGTTGTCGGCGCCGGTCAAGGCGAGCGACGACACCGCCGGGCTCCTCGACGAGATCATCGCCGTCCTCCCGCGCCTTGAGGTCCTCGAGTGGAGCGAGGCGACGGACCTTGCGCCCCTCCCGCTCGCGACGAGCAGGCTCGTCACGCTCCTCCCGCCGTCGCTCCGCGTCCTCCGCGCGCGCGCGCTCGTCTCCCTCTCGACGAGCAGCATCCTCGCGCTGCTGTACAAGCCCGAGGCGCTTCCGGATCTGCGCGTCGTGGACGTGCGCTGGGCGAACGGCACGAGCGCCGAAGAGGGCAGGGAGCCGTGGTTCAAGGAGCGGCATATCCCGCGCATCGAGGACGCCGCGGCGGAGCTTGGCATCGAGTGCACCGTCGGCAAGGGGGACGAGCCGCTCGTGTTCAGCAGGGCGTAGCGGTTGTCGCGGGAGGAGGAAAGCGATCTGCACAGATTTGGTTATCCCGTGCCTTGTTCCGAGAAAGTAAAGGAGCGACACTGTGAGCGTGAGCGCGAGAAGCCAAAGCAGGAGAAGCGATGGCAAGAACGCTTGCAGTTGGAGGAGCAAGAGGTGATGAGAGGAAGCTTCGTCTTGGGCAAGAGGAAGTAAACGTAGGGAATGGACAGCAAATGGACAGGCCCATCATGAGCGCGAAGAAGACAAAGACGCCGTAGCAGCTGTGCCCCATGCGGAGGAACATGGTCGTCGTCGCACGCGATGACAAAGTTCCCTGTGCGCGGACGGGGGTCAGCACGGTGGTAAGAGGCGGGGGAGGAGGGAGGCGGCGCACAGAGCCAGTTCGACCCCGCGCCGAAGACCTGTGCGACTGACGGGATCGAGCCGGAGAAGGACTCGGCGACGACGACCTGCGGCGTGACGTGGGAAGGTCAGCGGCATGCGATGAGGAGGGCTCGCCGGGGACCGCGCACCCAGGGCGTGCCGTTCCACGAGACAGCGTAGAAGACGGTCCAGCTGCGTTGACTCAGTACGATGACGAGGGAAGAAGGGTGAGGGGAGACGCACACGTAGAGGAACGCGAGCGAGGCGATGCCAGAGGGCGGGACCGAGTCGGTTGGATGGGCCACGGGGTTGACGACGTCCGTAATGCCGGCAATGACGGCCATCGAGATGGACGCTCCGACGGCGCCGAGCATGAGCATCTTGCGGCGGCCCATCGTCTCGACGAGGAAGAAGGCCCACACGATGGAGAGGCCGCACTTGATCGACCCAAAGACGCCCGTCGTGAGGAGCGACGTGTTCTGGCCGCTGATGCTCATGCTGCAGATGGAGGAGAGGTCAGTAGCGAGTCGGCGGACGAAGGGGAGGCGAGAGAACGCACTTCTTCAAGATCTGCGAGCGGGACAACGACAACGGAGGTCAGCGCGTTTCCTCCTAGCGGTCGTTGTGGATAAACTTTCACTGGGACTGTAGTAGGAAATAGCGTCTGCAAAGGATAGCGTGGCACGGTGAGCAGTGAGCGGGAGAGGTGTGAAGACGAGGCGCACTGATGCCGACCTGCGCGTCCAGCCGCCCGACGGTCAGCGCGTCAATGCCCCGGAGGGAATGAGAGGGTGACTTCCGCATTCGAGGACATGGGGAGCAAGGCGGTGAGGAGGGAGTGAAGAGCGACGATGTGGGAAGAGACGGAGGGCGACGGCGACAGTCCCGCCTCAAGTACGAACAGGTTCGCATGGCATGCAAAGCGAATAGGGCGTCGGGGGGCGTGGATGAGGGATGTCTCTACAGCGAACGAGCCAAAAGGAGATTAGAGGAAAGGGGGGGTACAGCGAGGGAAAGTCGAAAGAAGCGCCGTCGGTGACAGCTTTATCACGCTGTGGTTACGCTACCCGCCTGCGCCGTCTTCATGCGCATCATCTTCGCGCGGAGCGAGTCGACCTTGCTCGCGGGTGGCGGAGCGGCCTTCTCCGCGAGCGCCGGGACGCCCGCGTTTTCGTCGACGGTGCCGAGGGCGGCCCGGCGCGGCGCAGCAGCGACATGCTCTGGCTTGAGCGGAACGAACGCGTCCTTCGACGCCGGCTTAGCTGAGAGCGGGCGCGCCTGCCGGCGGACGGACGAAGGCGCGTCGGCGTTCTCCTTGTCGAGCGGGACGGCGATCGCGCGCGGAGCGGCGACGGGCGCTGCGTCGAACTCGGTCGGCGCGGGGCGCTTCTTCCCGATGGACGGCGGCGCGGGCGCAGACGGGAGCGGCGCGGCGGCGATGATCGAGGCGGACTTGGCGGCGCTGAGGTCGCGCTGCAGCGTCGCGATCTTGGCCTTCAGGCGCTCGATCTGCGCGGCAGAGCGCTTCTGCACCTTGAGGGCCTGTATACGACGGGCGTGAGCTAGATTCGTGCCGGAGGAGCGAGAAGGCGTACCTCGATGAGCTTCTCGTCCGCCTCCTCGACGTCGACCATCTTCTCCTGGAGAAGTTTCTCCAGCTCGGCCATGCGTGCCTCAACCTTGGCGCTTGGCTGCGAGGAGCCGACCGACGACTTAAGCGACTCAACCTCGCGGACAAGCTGCTGGACCTGCTCCTCAGCAACGGCCTTGTCGTGCTCGCACGTCTGCAGCGCGTCGATCACCTCCTCGATGTTCTTGCGCGACTGCTCGCTCGTCTCGTAAAGACGGGCCTCGAGAACTTGCACCGCTGCGGGGGGAGAGTGGTCAGTGTGGCGAATTACGAGGAGAAGCAGGGGACGCACCTTCGGTGAACGTGCCGACCTGGCTGCGCATGCCGTTCACCTCCTCCGACAACGCCGCAGCTTCGGCCTGAGAGCTCGCGCTGAGCTGGCGAAGCGTCTGGATCTCGCGCGCCGAGTGCTCGACGGCCGTCTGCGCCTGCTCGAAGGAGGCCTGCGCCGCCTGCGCCGTCGATCGCTCCTGCAGGATGAGCGCGTCGAGGCTCTCGAGCTCGATGCGCGTCTCGCGGAGCTGCTCCTCGAGCGTGGAGACCTGCGCGGTGGCCCGGCTCGCGTCCTCCAGCTTCGCGCTCAGCGAAACGACCTCGTCCTGCGCTGCGCGGGCGCTCTCTTCCAGCGCACCGCGCGAGTCGACGGCGGACTGCAGCTCGTCACGAGAGGCGGCGAGCTGCTCCTCGAGGAGGGCGACGCGCTGCTGCGCCTGCTCGTGTAGAACGGCCTTCTCGTCGACGTCAAGCTGCATCCGCTCGACGGTCGCCTGGAGCTGCGCGACCTGCTCCTCGAGGACGGCGCTGCTGCCACTCGCCGACTCGGTCTGCTCGCGGAGGGTGGTGAGCGAGGCGGTCGCCGTCTCGAGGTTCTCCTTGGTCGTGGCGAGGTCGGCGGTGCTTGCGGTGAGGCGCGACTGGAGCGAGGCGATGTCGCCAAGGGCGACGGCGAGAGCCGATTCGGCGGCGTCGTGGGCGTTTTGAAGCTGCAAGTGCGGGCAATGAGCACGAGAGCCCCAGCGAGAAAGAAAGGCGAACACACCTCGACGAGCCGCTGCTCCTGCGCCTCCCGGGTCTGCGCGTCGGCCTGCGCAGCCTCCATCTCCTCGTGCGCCGATGCGAGCTGCGTCTCGAGCTCGAGGATACGGTCGTGTGCCTCGGCAGAAAACGCCTCCAGCTCGGCGAGGTGGGCCTGCGCCGTCTCGGCGGTCGCGCTGGCGGTCGCGACATCGCCCTCAAGCGCTGCAGCGGTCGCCGCCGCAACCTCGAGCTGCTCCTGTCGGGCGGCGGCCTCGGCCCGCATGAGAACGACTTCGCGGTCGAGGCTCCCGGCGGACGCAGTCGCCCGCTCCGCCCGCTCGACGGCGTCTTCGAGCTCCGCCCGCAGCATCGCAAGCTGCTGCTCGAGCTGGGCGCGGGCGTCGAGCGCCGCAGCGAGGTCCTGCTGCAGGTGATCGACGTCGACGGCCGGCGTCTCCTCGGCCTGCTCGGCGGCCACGGGCGCATCGACGATATCCTCATCGTCCTCGATAGCGACGCGGACGGCGAGGTTGAGCTGGAGGAGGGCGATCCTGCTCTCGTACGCGGAGATCGTGCTCGACTGCGTCGAGATCCTGCGGACGAGGAGAAGTCAGCGTGTGGTCGGGGAAGACGAGACGAGACGGCGCACTGGTCCTCGAGGCCGGCGACGTCCGAGCGGAGCGTCTCGCACAGCGAGGCAAAGTCGTCGAGCTTGTTGCCCTGCTCGACCTCGCGCTCGTGCTGCGCCGCCAGGAGCGCCTGCTCGAGCTCGTCGATGCGGTCGCCCGCTGCGGCCGCGTTCGCCTGGTGCTGCTCGACCTCGCGAAGAGCAGCGTCGAGCTCTGCCTGAATCGAGGCGAGAGTGACGCGGAGCTCGTCGTTGGCAGCAGTTGCGGCCTCAAGCTCGGCGCGGGCCTGTCGAACGAGAGTAAGCGAGAACGGGCGAAGTGAGTAACAATAGCGACGCACCGAGTCTGCCGACCTCGTCGCCGCCTCGAGCTCGCCCTCGAGCGCCCACGCGCTCTCCCGCCCCGCGTGCTCCTCGTCCCGCACCTTCTGCTCCTCGGCGAGCCTCCTCGCGGCATCCGCGTCCTTCAACCGCCTCGCGACCTCGTCGAGGCGCTCCTCGACGCCCTCCTTCTCGCGGCGCGCCTCGCGCAGCGTCTGCTCCATCTTGGCGTTCGACTCGCACTCGGCCTCGTATGCCGCCTGCTTGTCCATCAGGTCGAGGTTGAGCGTGCTCAGCTCGGCGGCCTTGGACTCCTCGGCGACGCGGAGGCGGTCCTGCAGCATCTCGACGCGGTACTTGGCTTCGGTACGCGAGAAGTCGAGCCGCGAGCGGAGGTCGTCGCGCTCCTCGCGCAGGCGGAGGATCAGGACGGTCGGGTCCGACTCGGGCGAGAAGGCGAACGCGCGGTTGAGCGGCGTCGCGGGCGCGGGCGTTGACGGGACGGGCGAAGCGGGCGCGGGCGTGCCGTTGCGCGAAGAGGTCGAGACCGCGAGGTCCGCCTGCGCTTGGTCGAGCGAGTCCTGCGCGTCCGAGAGGCGGTGCCGCGCGTCGTCCAGCTCCGCGCGGAGTTGGTCGACCGCTGCTTCGGCAGCCTCGGCGCGCTCGAGCAGCGCGCGGACCTTCTCCTCCGTCGCCTTCTCGCTGTCCAGAGCGGCAGCCTGCGAGTGTCGCAGCTCCCACCCGAGCGAGTCGAGGCGCGCCTCCGTCTCGCCAAGGATGTGGCGAAGCGCGTCCGTCTCGACGACCTGGCGCTCGAGCTGGTCGACGACGGCCTCCTGCTCGCGCAGGCGGGCCTGAAGCTCCGAGATGTCCTCGAGCGCAGCGAGGGACGCGTCCTCCGCGTTAGCGCGGACGTCGTCGAGCTCGGCAGCGACGGCGAACAGCTCCTGCTCGACGTGCTCGAGGCGCGCCGCGCTGTGCTCGAGCTCGCTGATCTGCGCGTACAGCGCGTCGCACTCGAGCTTGGCGGCGCTGCGCGCAGCGCGTTCCGCCGCCAGCCGCTGCTCCGTCGTCGTGAGCTGCGCCTTGGTGTCCATGAGCGCCTCCTCGACGGCGGTGGTGTCCTCCTTGGCCGCAACGGCGAGGGCGCGCTCGCTCGCTACGGCCGTCTCGAGCTTCTCGACCTGGAGCGCGAGCGCGGCGACCTGCTCCTGCGCGGCGTCGCTCGTCGCGGCGAGGGTCTGCTCGTCCCGCAGCTGCGCCTGTGCGGCCTCGAGCGCCGCCTCGAGCTCATTCACGCGCTTCTGTGTGGCGGCGAAGTCGTCCTCGATGGACGCGAGACCGGAGAGGCGCTCTTCGCCGGCGCGGGCGGTCGAGGCGTGCTCGTCCCGCTCGGCCTCGACGGACGCAAGCCGCGCCTCGAGGTCGAGCTGGGCTGAGGACGCGCGCTCGCCATTCGACGCGGCGGCGGCGGCGAAGTCCTCGAGCTCGTCGACGCGGGCGCAGAGCTCGTTGATCTCGTTCGCCTTGTCCGCGAGCTTGTCGGTTAGCAAGTCGACCTGCGCGAGGAGGTCGTCGCGCTCGGCGGCGCGAGAGCGGAGCTGCGAGGACTCCACTGCAAGGTCGTCGAGGCGGGCGTCCTTCTCGGCGAGCTGCGCTTCGAGGGCGGCGATCTTTGAGGAGAGGGATTCGGTGGTGGAGCAAGAGTCGGACGACTCGGCGCGCAGGTTGTTGGAGGCGGAGCTGCGCGTAAAGAGGGTCAGTCGACGACGACGAAGGAACTGCGCGGAAAGACGAACCTCGCCTCGATCAGCGCCTGCCTGATCGCCTCGAGCTCCCGCTCGAGGACCTCCTTCTCGACGCGGACCTGCTGCTCCGCCTCAGTGCGCTCAGCGAGCTGCGCTTCGGCATCCTGGTGCGCGCGAGATGCGGTGGCGAGCGCGACGACGAGCTCATCCCGCCTGCGGGCGAGTAATCAGCGAGATCCACGAGGAGAGGAAGGGAGGCACGCACTCGGTCTCGACAGCGGCGATCTGCTCCTCCAGCTCACGCTGTACAGCACCCACGCGCTCCTCCATCTCGCGCTCCTTCTCCTGCATGGCCTCCTCGACAGCCGCAGCGGACGAGCCCATCTCGCGCGTTGCGGGCGAATCGGCCTCCTCGGCGAGGCGGGCCTCGAGGTCGACCTTCTCCGCCTGGAGCGCGGCGATCTGGCTCGAAAGCGTCGCCATGTCGGCCTCGATTTCGTCCAGCGCGGCGTCCTTATCCGCGAGGACCTGCTCGCACTCGGCATGCTCATCGTCGAGCTGCTCGAGCTCCTGCGCGAGCGCCTCCTTCTCAGCCTTGAGCGCCTCGAGGCCGAGGAGCTGCTCCTCATGCCACGCGAGCTCGTGCTCGAGGTCCTGCACGTCCTCGCGCAGCTCGGCAGCATCCTCGCGCGCCTCGACAAGGAGGCGCTCAAGCTCTTCGCGGCTCCCGTCGTCCTGCTCCTGCGCCTCGGCCCTGCGCTGCGCCGCCTCCCGCAGGCGCTTGACCTCGTCCTCGAGCGCGCGCTGCTCCTCCCGCGCCTCCTTCGCCAAGTCGGCCATCTCGCGCCGCAGCTCGTCGCGCGTGCCCTCGAGCTCGTCGCGCGCGTCTTCGAGGTCGCTGCGGAGCTGCGCCGCTTCGTCCGTAGAAGAGCGCTGCAGCGCCATGAGTGCGTTTTCGGCGCGGAGGAGCTCGTCGCCCTTTGCGCGGAGCTTCGCCTGCGTCGTCTCGAGCGACGCTTCGAGGTCCGCGGCGCGCGACTCGGCGACACCGAGGGACATCTCGAGCGTCGAGATGCTCGAGCGCGCGGAGATAAGGTCCGCCTCGAGCTGCGCGAGCTTCTGCGCGGGGACGCCCGCGGGCGCATCGGCGGTGACGGAGGCGCGGCGGGGCGCCGGGCTTGGGGATAGCGGTGTGGGTGGAGAGGCTGGAGGGCGGGCGCGTCGGGGCGTTCGAGCCGAGAACGGAGGGCGGGCGGGTGGACTTGGGAAGGGAGGAGGACGGGCCGGGGATGTTGGACTGGTAGCCGAAGCGGCTGCGGGTGGTCGGGCCGCTCTTCGAGTCGATGGCACTGATTGACTGGCGCGAGGCCTGCGTACGAGGCGGGTTAGCGGGTTGAGCTGAGGGACCGGAAGTGCGACGTACGGGACGAGCGATCTTCGACGCAGCCGCCTTGGCCGGCTCCGCAGCCACCGCCTTGTTCTCCTTCTCGCGCTCGAGTCCATCTGCGTGCGCTGCAGCTCGGTCGTCAAGGCGTGCACGCGCTTCTCGAGCGCAGCCTTCTCCTCGACGACCTTAGAGGGCACAGCGGCGTGCGCGGCGGTGACCTCGAGCTCTGCGGGGACCGTATGAGCATTGGACGGGGGGACAATGGGAAGGGAGAGCGCGACGCACGGTAGTTGAGGCGCTTCAGCTCGCCCTGTTGCGTCTTGCAGGTCTCCTCCGCCTCCCGCAGCGCCACTTCCGCGTTGGCCTTCTGGTCCTTGAGCGTGTTGTAAGCCTGTGTGGTGTAGAAGTCAGCGCAACTCGGCACGGGAAGCGCGAGAAGGCGACTTGCGTCGGTCCGCTTGCGGAGGGCGTCTTCAGCCTTGACGGCCTTGGCCGCCTCCTGTTGGGCCTGTGGGCGTGTATACCAGTCAGCATGAGGCCGCAAATCGCCCTGTGAAGTGGAAGGACGCACGCGAGCCATGCCATCGCGAACGTCCAGCTCGAGTTCGCGGACGCGCTCGAGCTTGAAGCCCTCGTTGCGCTCGAGTCGAGCTCTGTCTCGAGCTTGAGTTTTGCGCGCTTGAGGGCAGCGACCTCCTTGTCGTGCTGCGTCTCCTCGGCGGGGAAGGCCATGTCGGCCGTGGGTGAGGGTTGGGCGATGAGGAGCAGCGCCTGGTGGTTCGCGGGCCGGGGTGGTCTCGAGTAGCGCGGTCTCAGCGCTGGTCTGCGCGTCTGTAGCGGAGCTGCAGGACCAGCCGTGCGCGAGAGTCGGGAGCGACAGGAGCAAACAACCGCGACGCGTCTCTCTCGAGGAAGAGGCCAGCTCGACCTCTGGCCCTCACAGCGCTGGGGCACTCTTGCGACCTTAGGCTGATCAGACGCATTTACGACACGTCTACCCGCTCGCACAGCTTCGCCCGATATGCGCAACCCCCTCATCGCCTCCCGCCTCATCCCTCGACCCGTCTTCATCGCAGGACTCGCTCAAATCCGCGTCGTGCGCCGTCTTGGTTCGCTCTAGACCTACGTACCGCAGGGAACAGGCGAGCACTGGCCCGCCTGGCCTGCCTCTGCGGCTGTGGCGTGCGCGCGGGTGCAATCGCCGCTCATCCCGCCTTCCAGCTTTCAGAGCGGCCGCAGCTGCGCGGCTCGCTCCTGATTGACCCAGATCTGTCGTCTGACCGAGCGGGGGCCTCCTTGCCAAGACCGCCTGCGTGTGCGTTCTGCGCGAGAACGCCGATTCCGGGACGTCCCCGCCTCGAGCGCGTGGCGGCCCGCCTTTACCTGGCGCCCCGCCTCCCGCTCCGCCCTTTCTCCTCCTGCTCCCCCTCCTTCTCTCGCTTCTCTCTCCTCTGCTTCTTACTTCAGACCTCTTCGCTTCAATCTCGCTTCGGAACCCCCGCTTGACGAGGCTATCGCCCTCGAGCCACACCACCTCGCGCTTCAGCCCCCTCCGCCTCCACCTCATCTCGCCTCGCTTCGTCGCACATCAAGATGGTCAGGCTCAAGGTCGAAGACCGCCCGACGCCCAAGGAGGTCTACAACTGGCGCGTTTACACCGCGTCCGCCGTCGCAGCGTTCGCCGCCGTCGTACGTCCCTGTCGTCCTTCTCGCGCAATCCGCGCATCTCCCGCCTTCGCGCTCTCTCGCTTGGCACGCCGTTCCTCGAGACGCTCGCATTGACACCCGTGCGCACAGTTCATCGGGTATGATGGCGCGTTCATCGGCACCGCCATCTCGTTCGCGTCGTTCAAGCAAGAGTTTGGCCTCGACAAGCTCGCCCCGACCGCCTTCGCCAACATCAGCGCCAACATCGTCTCGGCCTACCAGGCTGGCGCCATCGGCGGTTGCATGCTGTGCGTCCGCTTTCCCCCCTGCGCTCCTCGTACACGCGCTCACTCCACCTCCGTCCTCAGCGGCTACCCAATGGGCGTCTTCCTCGGTCGCCGCTGGGGCCTCATCAGCGCCGCAGTGATCTTCTCCATCGGCGCGGGCATCATGCTCGCCGCGACGTCGTCGACCGGTCTTGGGCCCATCTACGCAGGCCGCGTCCTCGCGGGCGCTGGTATCGGTGCGGCGTCGAACCTCGCGCCGCTCTACATCTCCGAGTTGCCCCTCCCGCTGTTCGCGGTCAGATGCTTGCTCTCTGTGCGTGCTCGCGTTCTCCTCCTCAAGCCTCGACAAGAACTGACTCGTTCCTTGCCCTCAGACGAGATCGGCTGGCAGCGTACGCACTCTTCATGCCTTCCTCTTATGCTTCTTTTGTGCTGACAATTGGCCTCCGCTTCCCGTTTCCTTCGTGTGTTCGTGGACATACCCAGTCGGCGCACTCGTTGGGTGCGACTCCTCCTCCTCCTCCTTTCCATTCTTATGTGCCTTGACTTACGCACTTCCTCTCTTCTTCCCTCCTCCCTTCACGTCGGCTCACAGCTTCTGGATCAACAAGGGCGCGCAGGACAACATCGTCCCGGGCCGCACGCAGTGGCTCCTCTCCTTCGCCGTCCAGCTCGTCCCGTCGGGCATCTTCCTCGCCGGCCTGTTCTTCCTCGTCGAAAGCCCGCGCTGGCTCATCCGCCGCGGCCGCCGCGAGGAGGGCCTCAAGAAGCTGTGCTACCTTCGCAACCTGCCCCTCGACGACGCGTACCTCCAGGAGGAGCTGAACATGGTGGGCCTTATTGCGTTCTCTCGCGCCTCCTTTTTGTACTCACGGGTGACGGTCACACGCAGATCGACGCTGCCATCGAGAACGACGCCCGCACCATCGGCCTCGGCTTCTGGGACCCGTTCAAGGTCTTCGCCCAGAAGGCTCTCCTTCGCCGTCTCCTCCTCACCACCTCGCTCTTTATGTTCCAGAACGGGTGCGTTGGGCTCCTTCTTTGACCCGGAGACGAGCGGGATCCTGACGCTTAGCCGCCCGGACTCGCAGGTTCGGCATCAGTGCGCCTCGCCTTCACACCTCTCCCGCTCGCTGCTGACCGTGCCACACTGTCCTTTGCAGACGCTATAAACTATTATTCCCCCACGGAAAGTTAATCCATAACGACCGCTGGGAGGAAACGCGCTGATCTCCGTTGTCGTTGTCCTGCTCGCAGATCTTGAAGAAGTGCGCTCTCTCGCCTCGCCTTCGTCCGCCGACTCGCAGCTGACCTCTCCTCCATCTGCAGCATGGGAATCAGCGGCCAGAACACGTCGCTCCTCACCACGGGCGTCTTTGGGTCGATCAAGTGCGGCCTCTCCATTGTGTGGGCCTTCTTCCTCGTCGAGACGATGGGCCGCCGCAAGATGCTCACGCTCGGCGCGATCGGCGCTTCCATCTCGATGGCCGTCATTGCCGGCATCACGGGCGTCGTCAACCCCGTGGCCCACCCGACCGACTCGGTCCCGCCCTCCGGAATCGCCTCGCTCGCGTTCCTCTATGTGTGCGTCTCCCCTCACCCTTCTGCCCTCGTCATCGTACTGACTTGAACACAGCTGGACCGTCTTCTACGCTGTCTCGTGGAACGGCACGCCCTGGGTCCGTTGTCCCCGTGGACGCCTCCTCGCCGCCAGCCGCTGACCTTCCCATCTCGCGCCGCAGGTCGTCGTCGCCGAGTCCTTCTCCGGCTCGATTCAGTCGGTCGCACAGGTCTTCGGCGCGGGCTCCAACTGGCTCTGTGCGCCGCATTCCTTCCCTTCCCTCTCCACGGCTGACCCTTGCGGCCCACAGGGAACTTTGTCATCTCGCGTGCGACGCCGACCATGTTCCTCCGGATGGGACACAGCGGCTATGGCGTATTCGTCTTCTTCGCGCTCATGATGGCCCTGTCGATCCCCTACGTGTACTTCCTCCTCCCGGAGACGAAGTCTGTCCCGTGCGTCTCCCTGCCTCCTAACCTCCTTCCCCTCCTCCCCCGACGCCTCTTGTCCCTTCCCCTCTCCTTCACCGCTAACCTCGCATCCCGCGCCCACAGCCGCGAGGAAGTCGACCGCCTCTTCCGCTCCGGCCTCACCCCGCGGCACGCGAACCGCGTCGTCCTCACCGAGCTCTCCGCCGAGCGCGACCACCACTCCGGCGCGTTCGCGACGGCGGGCGGGCAGGGCTCGACCTCCGAGAAGGACAAGGGTGAGGAGGAGTACATCGAGGGCGCGGCAAAGTCGACCGTCTGAACCGACTTTCGGAGCATTCTGCGGGCCTGTCTTCATTTCTCTCCCCGTCTGTACTTGTCATCATTTGTTAGTGCTCGGTAATTGGATCCTCGCTTCGTACCCTCTGCGACTTGTCGATCTCTGGCTGCCTTCTCCGCGAGGCGTTCCGCTTCTCGCATGCTACCCCTCCACTCCCGACCGCCTTTCCCTTCTCCTGCTTTCGTTTCTCGTGCTCACACTCACAGCGTCGTTCCCTTGTTTTTTCGGAACGACGCACGGGAGAACCAGATCTGTGCACCTTCCCTTGCTCCTCTCGCGACAGCCGCTACGCCCTGCTGAACGCGAGCGCCTCGTCCCCGTTGCCAACGGTGCACATAAAGTCGATCTCCGCCCCGGCGTCCTCTTTGCACGGGATATGCCGCTCCTTGGGTGGCGCGCTCTTCCCTGCCGTCGACCTTCCTAAGCAGCGCGTGCTGACGACGGGCGAGAGCAGCGGAACACACCAAGAGAGCACTCTCGTTTCGAGCGCGAGCACGATGAATCGCGTCGGTCACGGCGGGTGCCAGTGTACGGCGCGGGAAGCTCAGCGATACGTTCTCGCGCAGACGAGGCCGCTGCTCATCCCGTCGTCAACTCGCTCAGATGTTGCAAACATACGCGACATCGAGCATCGGCATCGGCTTGACGCCCTTGCGGAGCGCGACCTCCTCGACGAGCTCCGGCGAGATGACGAGCTCCAGCTCGCGCACCTCGCCCGCACCACCGTCCTCCTCCCCCTCCTCGACCTTGACCACCGCCGCCCCGCCCTGGCGGTACTGCGCCAGCCCCGACTCGACCAGCGCGAACGCGACGTCGTCCGCGCGGAGGTTGACCGCGCGCGCGAGGTCATCCAGCGCTGTCGGGAACGTGAACGACCCGTCGGCGGGGTCGATGATTCCCGAGTGAGGGCGGGCGCTGCCCCCGCGGAGCGTGAAAGCCTTCGCGGGGGAGGCGGCGAGCGTCGCCGCCCCAGGCGGGAGCTCGCCGTCCCAGCCTTTCGAGCGGCGGAGGCGCTTGCGCCGCTCACGCTCGAGGTGCTCGTCGTCGCCTCCCTCGCCGGCGCCCTTGCTCGGCGAGCGCGTCGAATCGTGCGCGGCGGAGAGGAGCGTGTCGATCGAGGGGGGCTCGCCGCGCAGGGCAAAGATGGCGCGGAAGTACCGCACGAGGACAGCCGTCCAGTGTGCGAGGTAGCCCTTCTGGCCGAGGTCCGACAGCGGTCGTTCGGGCGAGCCGGGCGTAGCGGAGAGACGGCGGGAGAGCTCGTAGCCTGCAAGTGGGTGGTCAGCGCAGGACTAATAGGAGAAGAGTGAAAGCGACGCACTGAACTCGATCAGCAGTGTTGCCCAGCCCTTCTGCCGGAACGGCGGGAACACGACGATGCAGGCGAGGTTGTTGTCGTCGTACGAGACCTTCTCCTGTGTGCATGACGGGGCATAAGCGGCGGGAGCGAGAGGAGCGCGGAGAAACAGGCGCACCTTGGAGAAGTAGCCGAGCACCCATTCCTGCTTCGCCATCGTCTCGGTGAGGAGGTAGAAGGTGAATCCCTCGACCTGCGTATCGGAGTGAGCACCGGAAGAGCAGCGTAGAAGAGAAGGAGCGCACGTCAAAGAACATGTACTTGTGCTCGATGAAGAGCTTGGCGAAGAGGCACAGATTCTGGCAGTAGAGCTGCGAGCACGTGAAGACCATGTCAGCAAAGACGCGCTCGGCGAGTTGGGACATCCAGCCGCGCACCTTGGCCACCGCACCGTCAACCTCCCAGATACTCGTCGCGCCACGCTGGTAGACTCGTCGTCCAGGCGGCTGCGTCACCGTGCACTCCTTCTGCGTGCGCCAGACCAGTTCACATCAGCTCTCGCGGTTTAAGCGGGACTGGTCAAACAAAGAAGGGCGGCCCACACGCACCGAGTGAGCAGCAAACACCGCCGGCAGCGCCATGTATTTGAAGCACTTCTCGCACACCGAGAAGCCTCACCTTCCTCCGACGGGGGCTTCTCCACGCCCTGCCTCGCCGCGGCGCGCTCGCGCTCCTCGCGCGCCTTGCGCGCCAGCTCACGCTGCTGCCGCTGCGTGAGGTGCGGCGTCTCGCCCGCCGGCGCCGGGTGGGCGGGCTGCGTTGCGCGGGAGGCACGCTCTATCGCGCGCTTCGCCTTGACCGACTCGCCGGGTGGTTTGGGGAGGAAGCGCCCGCCGCGACCGCGCTCGGCGCGGACGTTCGGCGAGTTGCCGGAGCCGGCGGGCGGAGGAGGGCCGCCAGGAGCTGGATGCGCGGGAACTGCGGGTGCGGCAGGGTCGAACGAGAGCGATGCTGGCGGGCGTGACCCGTAGGGAGGGTAGCCGGAAGACGATGCGGCGGCGGGGGGTTGCGTTGGGAGGGGAAGCTGGAAAGGGAGGGGCGACTCGAAGGGCGGCGATAAAGTCGTGTCGGCAGGTGGCGGGAGTTCGGCGTGCGTGGACCCGACGGAGAACGGCGCTGGAGGGATCGCGTCGCCGTTCTCGGTCGCGTCCAGCGACAGGAGCTGGCCAAACGCGAGCGTGTCCTGCTCCGTCTTGACCTCGTCCGCCTGCACAGGCGGCACCGCTGATGGTGCACATAGCTCCGGGCTGGGAAGGCGCGTCGCCGAGGTCGACGCCTCCGGCTCTGCACTGAACGACGGCGAATGCATGCCCTCCTCGACCTTGACGACCGCCTGTGCTCCCGCGCCCGGCTCGCTCGGCGGAGCCCCCTCCGCCTTCTTCACCTTCTTCCCGAACTTGCCGCCCGAGTCGCGCGCGTGTACGCGCCCATCGCGCCCCACGCCGGGCTGCACCGCCTTATCCGCCGGCGGGGGCGCCGCGCCGGGGAGCTCGTCGAGCGGGTATGGCGACGCGTACTGCGCTTGAATCTCGTAGCCGGCGTAGACGACGCTGTCGATCCGGCGGGCGGAGCTGGCGCTGGGCGGGGGAGCGGGGGCGGGAGGGGCGGGCGAGAGCTGCGAGGCGAGAGAGGTCAGCTCCGTCTCGCGGGCGGCGGGAGAACGTGGAGCTAGAGCGCACCATGCTGTCCGGCTCGCGCGCACGCTTCTTGCCCTTCGCAGTGGCCGATGGCGCGCTGCCGTTCACGGCTGTTGTGGTGGAGCTGGCGAGTGCTGCAGGCGGTGCGGACGCGTCGTTCGCGCTCGTAGACGTAGAAGCTGAGCTGTCCATCGCTCCCGCGTAGCAACCGGGGCGCTCGAGGCGAGAGAGCGGGAGGGAGAGGGTGGAACTCCTCGACCCCTCTTCGAACGGGTGATGAAGTCGAGATAGCATCGTCGCGTGCGTCTTTCGAGTTACAAGCGCTTACTACGTCCTCCTGTAGATACCATTATGCCTCCCGCTGCTTCCTGCGCCCCCAACAAGGTCTTCTCACTCGGATCTTCTCCTCGCGCAACTTGGGAAGGCGGACCAGATTGCGGTACAACGCGCTAAGGGGGTAAACGGTACGGCTACATAAGAGCGTGGGTCTAATGAAGGTATAAGTGCGAAGTAGCGGGGCGAAGTAAGGGGGTCTAGCGGTACATGTGGGCGAAAGGAGCGTGGGGAAGGAGGAGCTGGACGAGCGGACGCGTTTAGGGCGTGCAGATGGGCATCTGGCCGCCCTCGCCGAAGTGCTGGTTGTAGATGTCGATCTGGACCCAGGTCTGTGGAAGGAGAGGAGGTCAGCGCCGAAGCGGCCACAGGGAAGGAGAAGAGACGCACGATACAGTAGCCCGACGGGAACGCCGCTGCGGCCTGGCTCCAGTCGTAGAAGTTGCGGCCGATGTAGATGCCCGAAGGCTGGTTGTTCAACGACTCGAAGTGGACTGCGCGATGGGGGAGAGACGTCAGCTCCCGCTGAGGAGAAGACTGGCGAGAAACGCACCACCAAAGTTCTTCGGCGTCCATCCGCTGTTGTTGATGTACGTCTGCCCGACCTTGTACTGGGATTTCGGGATCGCCTGGAAGTTGACGTGTCCGCCGTCCGGCCAGGTCTTGCCCGCCGGGAGCGTGACGCCAGACCAGGAGACGGTGTACGGGGTGCAGCCGTCCGAGCCCGACTGTGAAACGCAGGAGCGTCAGTCGAGAGTACAGAGCGTGAGAGTAAGGGGAAACGCACCGAGCCCTTGTTGCAGATCTGCGTGGCCGTCGCGCTCGGGGCGGACGACGTCGACGTCGAGCTTGCCTTGGTGCTGCTCGCTGCCGAGGAGCTGGCCTTCGAGCTCGAGCTGCTGGTCGAACTCGCCTTGGTGCTGCTCGCCGCTGCAGAGCTAGACGTGGACGACGAGCCGGGCACGCATTGCTATGGGTGGGAGGAAGGGAGGTCAGCTTCCGCCGGGGGGTAAGGAAGAGGGGAAGAACGCACCGAGTACCACAAGCTCTGGTCCTGGCAGTAGTAGCCGTCGGGGCAGCAGACCGTGTTGATCCAGAGGAACCCGTCGCACTGCGCCCAGGCGTTCGTCATCGGGCACGTGTTGGCGCTCGCGCTCGCGCTCGGCGCGGACGACGTCGAGCTGATGGACGTGAACGATGCCGAGCGCGTGACCGTCGAGAAGGACGTCGCAGTCGTCGTCGGCGCGGACGAGAGCGAGAGCGTCGACGCCGAGACGGGAAGGCACTGGTAGTAGTAGTCGTTGACGACCGCGCAGTACCAGCCCGAGGGGCAGAGCGCGAGCGACGCGCCGAGACCGCCGCACTGCCCGTAGGTCGGGGCCGTCTGCAGCGGCGCGGCCGAGGTGATGGTGCTCGACGAGGAGACCTTGGTCGACGACGCCGGAGCGGACGTGGGCGGCTGCGTAGTGGTAGTCGTCGTCGAGACCTTGCTCGTCGAGGACGACTGGGCCTGCGTCGTGGTCGTGGTCGTGCTCGTGCTGGACGAAGCCTTGCTCGTCGAGGACGGCTGGGCCTGCGTGGTGCTCGTAGAGGACGGCTGCACCTGCGTCGTGCTCGTACTCGACGAGACCTTGCTAATGGAGGACGATTGCGCCTGCGACGTGGTCGACGTGCTGCTGCTAGCGGCGCCGGGGATGCACTGCGAGTCTGTAGAGCGAGGAATCGAGGTGAGCGCCGGACGTCTGGCGCGGGAGCGAGCGCAACATACACCACTCGTTCGAGAAGCTGCACGTGAAGCCCGTGGGGCAGCACGTCGCGCCGGTGTACCCGCTGCCGCCGCACTGGCCCCACTCGGTCGAGGTGCCCTTGCAGGTCGTCGCGGTCGAGGACGCCGACGGTGCCGCGGAGGTGGTGCGCGTGGAGGTGGTGGACGAGGCGGCCAGCGCCTGCGTCGAGGAGGACGGGTTGAAAGCCGTGCCGGAGGAGGTAGACGAAGAAGAGCTGGAGGAGGCATTCGGGCGGCACTGCGAGTCTTTGTGCGCTCGTCTCGTCAGCTCCGCGCCATCGGCAAGTCAAGGAAGAGAAGGACGTACAGTACTCGCTGTCGTACACGCATGTGTACCCCTCGACGCAGCACGTATCGAGGTTCCAGTTCTGCCCTCCGCACTGCGAGTAACCCGTCACGGTGCCCTGGCAGATCTTGGGGACGTTGCTCGGCGTCGCCCTCCGCGCGAGCGCGATCTCGTCGCGCTTCTCCCAGCGTGCGGCGGCGCGGCGCGGGTCGTGCACCTGCCGCGAGGCGATGGCGGGCGAGTGCCCCGACGAGGAGAGGGCGCGCCGCCGGCGGGAGAGGTGGGCGTGCGCGCGGCAGGACGGCGCCGCGGCGGGTCGACGTCGGCGGGGGAGGCGGGCGAGGCGAAAGCCGAGGAGGGGGATGCGAGGAGCGCCGTGAGGGCCGTGAGGACGGCGACGGCACGAGCGGCCATCGCTGCTGAAATGCTCTAGCGAGAGAGCGACTAGGGTGAGTGGGAGAAAAGCAGGAGAAGCAGCAGCGCTTCGCGAGCGGGCACGGGGGGTGAGAAGAAGATGGGAAGGCGCCTCAGGCCAAGCGCAGCGAGCGCCCTATGCGGCGCGGCCTTCCTCCGAGCGGACCGAAACATCGCTACGACCCCGAACGGGCGGCGGGATCATCATCTCCGCTGCGTTGCGATGGCGCAGATCCAGGGCGGCGCGGAGAGGACGGCTTCGATGGGCAGGTCTCCTGGAGCTGGCCCCGCCCAGCCACGCTGCAGATCCCTCTGTCGCAGGAACACGGCAGCGGTCTCAGCTGCAGGCCAATCAGCACAGCAGGCGCGCCAGGAAGAGCGGCCGCGACCAGCCCCCTTCACCTCCCAGATCCGGACGCGAGACCCAGGGGGCGACGCTCGTCGCAGATGGCTGGTCCAGCCCATGGCTAGCGCGCCAACGCTCTTGGGCAGCGCGGCGAAAGCGGTGCGCGCGGTGAAAGGCCGGAGGAAGAGGGGCGCGGGCGGTTTGCGGGCGGAGGACGAGGTCATGGACGGCGGGATGCGAGGGGCTAACCCGATGCACAGCTGGTTCCAGCCCGTGCAGAATAGTTGTGGGAGAGCGCCTCCGTGTTCTGTAGCCCCAGCGAGGCCGTGGGCACGCACTTCATCTTCATCAGTTCGCGGTCATGATGAGGGGGGGATGGCTGACAGTGCTCTCTCCGGGCGGAGCGGTCATCGCACAACGTCAAAGATGCATGAAGGCTACAAGAACAGTACGGCGGGCCTGACAGGGCATGACGAAGAGAAGGGAAAGCGGCGGACGAGCGACGGAGCGACGCTCACGAGAGGTCGAACCCGGCGCCCGAGTTGATCGCGTCTGCGCATGCGAGCAGGTGTCAGTCTGGGCGGGTCCACAAGAGGGAGAGGGAGGAGACGCACAGAGGAGCTTCTCGCGCAGGTTGTCCGTGTCGGTGTACTCGGGCAGCTTGAGGAGGTTGACACATGTCGCGCTGCATGTCGCGACTCGTCGACAATCAGCCTGGCCGTCGAGGTTGACAGCAGAGCCCAGAGGAAGCAGCGACGCACCTCGTCGGAAGCCTCGCCTCGTCGTTCCCCGCGTTCCGGATCGCAAACAGCGGGTTGAGCTGCGAGAACCCAAGGAGCGGGGGGCGCTCGCACGCTGTGACGAACCGGACGAGCTTGGCGCGGTCCTCCTTGCCAAAGCCCGCGACGACGTCCCAGAACGCGCGGATCGTCGGCGTGTTCTCGTCGGCGGGCCAGCCCGAGTAGACCGTGTGGGCGCGCAGGTCCGCGATGTCGATCGCTTCCTCCGTGCCGCCTGGGCATTGAGCGTCAGCGCGAAGCAGCCGAGGCAGAGAGAGGGGAGGAGCGCACCGACGAGGACGGCGAGCTCGCTCTGGCTAAAGAGGCGCAGCCACCTCGGGTTGACCATCTCGCTCAATCCGGCAAAGAACGCGCGGCACTGCGGCGCGATCTGCACGTTCAGGCGGTAGTTGCTCACGAGGACGATGTACTGCAGCCGGTTCTCGTTCGTGACGGCGATCTCGGACCCGCGCGGGATCAGGTCGACCGAGCGCGAGACGCCAAAGTCTGCGGGTGAGCGGGAGCGTCAGTGGCAGGTTCCCACGCCTCCATGCTATGTCACCCCTCGACGGGGACGGGCAGCGATGAGCACAGGACAAGCCAACGCACCCTCCTCAGTGATGGTAAAGTTGAGGCTGAGGTCCTCGACGTTGCCGGGGTAGTTCTTCAGGCTGACCAATCCGCGGTACAGCTCCGGGTCAAGGCTCGCAAGGTCGTCGAGGTACGCCTGGCGGCCGAGCCACTGCACGCACCACTGCATCAGCGTCGCCCGGCGCAAACAAAGAGGAAGGGAGAGTGGCGCACCTTGCTGAGGAAGAAGCCCGCAAACTTAACATTGACAAGGATGCCCTGGTAGAGCGCCTTTCCGAGGATGCGGCCGACGAACGCGAACCACGCGAGCTGGGCGGGCTCGCGCGCATAGGCGTGCGGGTTCGGGTAGAGCTCGTTCTGGCTCGTTGCGAGCCAGAGGCCGCGGTCCGTGTCGAACACTTCTTTGCTCAGCCTGCGCGCGCGTGTGGGTCGGGGCGTCAGCGGAGCGCGGAAGGGAAGGAGGAGGAGGAGCGACGCACGAGGTGAGCAGCTCCTTGAACAGCCCGCCGCCGTCGATCCCGCTCTCCTCGATCCCGTGCTCGTCCACGAACGCAATCTCGACCCGCTTCTTGAGCTCAGCGCCGAGCCCGTTGAGCTGCTTGAACGCGTCCTCGGCGAGGTGCGTCCTCCTGACCACCGCGCGGTGCCTCGACCTCGCCCCAAAACTGCCCGCGTCGCCGAGCCCAAGGCGCGCGAAATCCGACGCGACAAACTGGCGGAAGATGGCGACGCGCGTCTCGAAGGGAATGACGAACGGGACGTTCTGCAGGACACCGAGACGGGGCGACACGAGCGCCAGCTGCCGCTTGCTCAGCTGCTGCGGGGCGGTGCGCTGGCGGCGCGCGGGCCGCGCGGGGCCGTACCGCCGCGGCTGGAGCGCGGTCGGCGCGAACTCGTCGTCTTCGTCCGAGTCGGAGAGGGGCGTCTCCCGCTGGGACGCGGGCTGCGCGGGCGCAGGCGCGTCGTGCGCGCCCTCGGCCTCAAGGCGCTCGTCCTCGTACCTGCACGCATTGCGTCAGCACCGCTCCGACGGGGAGCGAGGAGGGAGTTGAGAGGGGACGCACACGGCCGTCTCGACGAAGTGCTTGATGTCCATCGCGCTCGTCATGAGCCAGTGCCCCTCGGGCGTGAACTGCCTCCTCGAGCTGTGCCCACTCGCCTCGTCAGCTTCTGTTCGGAAAGAGGTGCAGCGAGAGAGAGAGAGAGGAAGGAAGGGGGACGCACTCGCGCGCGTGCACCTGCTGCAGGAACCGCGTCATCACCCCCCGGACGTCCTCCCACGTGCAGCCCGTCCCGCGACCCTCCGCTGCGCAAGCGGCGCCGCCCCTGCTGAGCCGTCCTCGGACCAGTACAGCGCGAAGGCGACGTTGCGCGCGAGGGCCGAGAGGCCGACGACCTCGTCCAGCGTGAGGGGGTTCCTCCCCGCGCGCGCCCGCAGAGAAGGACGACGAGGCGTAGAACTCGTCGTCGCCGAGGGTGACGAGCGCGCGCGAGTACATCTCGACCACGAGGATCAGCACTGCCCACTCTCCGCTGCGGGCCTGCTCCTCGCCGCCGTCGAGCGCGGCGAGCACCCCTGCGTGCGCTCCCTCGCATTGGCGAGCGCGCGCGCGAGCGCCCCGCTGCGGAGGTACCCCCTGTAGAGCTCGCGGAGGAGCCCCGCAGCCGAGGGCGCGTAAAGCAGCGTGTGGAGGGCGCTGTCGCGCGGTGTGCCGGCGGGGAGGAGCGCGAGGAGCGTCGTGAGGAGGGAGGCGAGCGCCGGGCGGGTGGACGCCGCGTGGCGTGTGGAGAGAGTCAGGAGCGTGAGGAGGTGCGAGGGCGAGGCGAGGAGCGCGAGCGACTGCCGCGTGGCGGGCGAGAGGGGCGCGGGCGCGGCGGCCATGCGCGCGTCGTCTGCCCCCGCGGCCGCAGCGGGCGCAGCCCCAACTGCCGCGCGCGCGCGCTCGACCGCTGCATCGTCGTCGTCGCTCATCTCGCTCTCCTCGTCCTCAGCGTCCTCCGCGCCCACAGGCGCAGTCGCGACCACTTTGCCCTTCCCCTCGAGCTCGCCATCCAGCGCGCCGCGCGGCAGGCCCTCGAGTCCGCGCCGGACAACCTCCATCCACGCGATGACCTCCTTTGCGCCGGGAACGGCGCCCTTCTCTGCGCTGACGCGGCCTCCGTGAGGGCGGAGCGCGAGCTCTGCGAGGGTGGCGAGGAGCGCGGGGGAGATGGGAGAGGAGGTGGTGGAGAGCGCGGCGAGGAGCTCCCAGAACGGGAGGGCGGAGGTCGGCGCAGTGAGCTGCGAAGCTTGCGCGGGGGCGAGGCGCGAGAGGAGGTCCGGGAGGGCGAGGACCGAGTGCGCGAGGGAGGAGAGGGCGAGGGCGCGCTGAGAGGAGGAAGGCGGGAAGGCGCGGAAGGGGAGGAGGGCGAGCGCGATCGACGGCGCGAGGGTTGGGTGCGTGGGCTGGTCCTGCGAGGGCGAAGGGTTAGCCCTGCGTGCAAGAGGGGGAGGGAGAGGACGTACGATAGACTGCACGAGCTGTGCGATCCGCGGGTACAGGTCGCGCTGCTCGAGGAGGAAGCGGAGGAGCGTGTCGGGTGGGGCGAGGGCTGGCGGCACGCTGTACTTGGTGTAGCTCGCGGGGTCGCAGAGGATCTTGGCGAGCTCGAGGAACAGGGGCGATTGCGGGAGGCTGTGACCCGATACGTCAGCTCGGGCACGCGGGACGGAGAGCGCGAGAGACGCACGAGGGAGACGAGGTGGCCTGGATGAAGAGGAGGGTGCCGATCATGCGGACGAGGGTGGGCCAGCTCGCTTCGGGGTCATGCTCGGGGCGGAAGAGGGCGAAGAGGAGCGGCGTCTTGTCTGCACAGGTGCGCGCGTCGTCAGCAGCAGTCGGCGAAGGTCGAGGAGCGAGGGTGAGGGACGCACCGGTCACGCCGTGCGGTGGCCTGACGACCCTGCACCATGCTGCGAGTCGCTTGATGTCTCCCCTGTTTCCTGCGACGTACGCGACGGCGAGGAGGCGGGAGGCGGCGAGGGTGTCGGCTGGGGAAGGGGGCGGTGCCGCCGGCGACGAGGGGAGGAGGGTGTCGAAGCGGGCGCGGAAAGTCGCCCGCGCGGCTGCAGCTTCCCGCCTGCCGCGGTAGAAGGCCTGCGTTGGTGCGTTCAAAGCGTAAGTGGGTGCGGGTTGCGTGAGCGGGCGGCGAGGAGCGCCACCCTCGGGGCGGGGTCTCTCCAGGAGAGGGAGGAAGGCGCACCTGTACTGCGCGTGCAGCGGTGTCCCTCCTGCGGGTGTCCTCGCGGTGGAGGCGCTGCTGCCTCGCCTGGAGGAGGAGGTCCTGGTGCGAGGCCGGGGTCGACGCGAGGCGAGCGCCGCCGAGGTTGACGGTCGGGCGGCGGGTGTGTGCGCCTGTGAAGAGGCTGTCCATTCCGCGGTGCTGCACTCTCAGGTCACAAGGCGAGAGAGAAGGTGCAGAGGAGAGGGAGCGAGAGCGGGGGCGGTGCGTAAGCCTCTCGTCCTCGCTCCTCCTCCCGCGGAACCGGCTCGAGTGCAGCCAGAGGGCACCGCTCGATTCTGACTCGAACTAGGGACACGCCCTCACCGGCGCACCCTCTCCCACGCGCGGCCACCATGGCCCCTCCTCCTCCCGCCCCGGCCCTCGCTCCTGACAGCGCAGGCGGAGTCGCACAGCCGCCATGGGCCCGCCACCTCCTCTCCCTCGACAGTGCGTCCCCTCCCTCCCCTCTGCCTCCCCCTCGCTGACTTCCCCTTCCCCTGCAGACCCGCACCCCTCCCCGCTCTCGGGCACAGCCGACCTCCTGTCCCTCTTCCGCCTCGAACCCGTATACGACACCTTCCTCCGCCCGTACCTCCCCGTCTCCGCCGCGCTCCCTCCCGCGCCCTCCCTCCTGCCCGACCTCGCCCCCGCGACCGCGCCGAAACCCGCGCCCGCATCGCCCTCCCCCGCCCCGGGCCCGCCGGGAGGGCTCAAGATCACCCTTGGGGGGATCAAGTTTGGCGGCGCGGGCGGGTCGGGCGCCAGTGCCGGCGGCGAGAGCGCAGATGGACCCTCGGGGGCTGCAGGCGGAGAGAAGAAGCGCAAGCGGCCAAGGATGGAAAAGACGTACGAGCACATGGTCGGAGACGTCCTCGGTGCGTCCCTGCGCTTTCCTCTGTCCGCGCGCGCGACCCCTACTGCGGCAGGACACGGCCCCCTCCTGCAGCGGTACTGACCCCGCCCCCTCACCGCGCAGGGCGCATCTCCCACCCGCGCACGACCACCACCGCCGCGCACTCGTCCCTCCTGCACCTGGTCTCCAACCCGGACCCGACCCCCTGCCCGCCGCTGCACACGCTCGACGCCCCGCAGCTCAGGGGGCGTTCACCCTCCGCCCGGGGCAGCTCGCTGGGTTCGACATGAGTCTCTGGGAGGCGAGGCCGGGCGGAGGGGGTGCGGGAGGAGAGGAAGAAGGTGCGTGTGTTCGTTCTTTAAGCGTCACCTCTCCTCGTCTCGCAAGGAGGCGCGGGACCGCTCGCGCTGCGCGGGCGCGTGCGCGCTCCTCTCCTCTATCCTCACTCGCTTACGCATGCCTCGCATCTCGCCCTGTGCAGAAGAAGAAGCGCAAGCACGACGACCCTTCCGTAGGAGGTGGAGGCGGCTCTGAGGCGAAGAAGCAGCGGCGATGAGGCGCGAGGCGCGACGTTGTTGTACCATCACGCATGCATGCAGGACCTGTTTTCCTCGTTCCTTCCCTTTCCCTCGCGCGCGCGGCGGGGCGGGGCGGCACAGCGGGAGAGCGAGCGAGCGAGAGACGGGCGAGCCTTCCCAACCCGCTCTCCTCTTCCTCCCCTCTCACCAGGCCCGATCCGAGTCTCGCGCACAAAGTCTCGTTGCTCCTCTTCTACGCGACAGCCACCGCGGCGGGCAAGTCGAGCGCGAGGACCCCCCTTCGGGAGCCACCCCACGGGGCGGGCCTTCCACCCGCTTACGCGCGGCGGCCACTCCGCCTCCTCCCCCTCCCCCTGCGCCGGGGCATCGACAGCCATTGGCTCCGCCTGCGCCGCTGGAGCAACGGCGGGCTGCGCGACCGCAGAGAGGCGCGCGTCGAACGCGTCGAGCGCGGATTGCGCGTTAGATGCGGAGAGCGGCTGCGCCTGCGGGCGCGCACCTCGCGTCAGCATCGCTGTTCTCGAATCGCGGGAGGCAGAGAGAGAGAGGTGCGACGCACAAAGTCCCCGCCACCGCCGTTTGCTTGCACCTGCGCCCGCGCGAGCTGCACGAGCGGCGCCGTCCGCGCCTTGAGCGCCTGCGCTGCGGGGTCGGCCCCTTCGCCGTCTGTGCGGGAGGTGAGGAGCGCGTCGAGGAGGGTGAGGGCGCTGCGAGGCCTCGTCTTCGCGTCAGCCATGAGGTTAAAGAGGAGGGAAGAGCGGGACGCACGGCCCTGTCCGCGCGAGGAGGCACGCTTTCACCACGCTCGTGACGCTGCTCCCCACCTCCTCCTCCTCGTCGTCGTCTTCCACGCCCGCAGTGGGTTCGACCGGCGCGTCCTTGAGCAACTCGATGAGCCACGCCGCAACGCAGGCAACGTAGCTCCTCTCGAGCTCTGCACCCGAGGAGGGGGCGGTGAGGAGGTCGATCCCCTGCCGGATGAGGAGCGGGAGGAAGGTGCCGTCGTAGGTTGCGTCGAGGTGCGACAGGAGCGGGAGCCACACGGCGAGGAGGTCGGACGGGAGGGAGGGGTTGCGGGGAGTGGGCCGCTTCCTGTGAGTGGAGTGGAAGGTCAGCACGACAATCGCGCATATGGAGCTCATCTGAGCATCGAGCAGCCCCAACAAGGGAAGACGGCATCGACGCACTTCTTCGCAAGCGGGACGAGCCCGCCCTCAGTCCAGAGCACCTCCGCAACGCCTTCGAGCGCACGCTCCCTCGCCTTCTCCGCCATCGCGCCCCTCGGCCCGCCACCCAGGGCGTTCTCCGCAACCCAGCGCTCGACGTCGCGGTAGCACTTCTGGACGTCGGCGCGGAGGCGGCCTGCGAGCGAGGCGTCGCGGGTGGACGACTTGAGCAGGGATTTGTACGAGGTGAGGAGCGGCCGGATGGTGGAGAGTGGGAGAGGGGGGAGGGACGCGAGCGGGTCGAGCGAAGAGGACGAGGTGAACGAGGTGAGCGTCGGGAGCCAGTAGTGCGTGTAGAGCCAGTCGAGGGCCTGCGAGCGAGACGCGTGTTAGTTCCGAGTACCACCAAGAAGTGCAATTGCGCCCGGTATGCAGAATGCCGCGCGTGCGACTTGGGAAGGCCAGTCCCGACGCACCTGTCGTGCCGCGTCCCTCAACACGGCGAGGCGCGGGAGGTCCTCGTGCGTCGCCTGGTGCCGCAGCTCGACGAACCAGAGTGGGAGGCCGATCTGCGCCGCGAGCGAGGCGATCGAGCGTGCGAAGTAGGCCGTCTGGAGCGGGTCGACGAGCGAGTTGACGAAGCTGCGAGCGGCGGGGGGTCAGTCCCGAGGCTTAATAGAAAGCGAGGGGACGCACCGAACGATGGCCATGGCGTAGGAGAGGCGGAGCTCTGCGTCGGAGACGGCGGCGCCCGTGAGCGAGGTCGACGGCGCGGCATCGCGGAGGACGAGCGAGAGGATGGCGGCGGTGCTCTCTACGGCGTGCGGGCAGCCGCCGCGGTCGAGCCAGACGTTGATCTGCGGGTGCGAGTGCGTCAGTCCTGAGTTTAGTGTGCGCGGAGGTGGGGAGTGGACGGACGCGGTGGATGGCATCAAGCTGGAGTTGCGGGTTGGCGTCCGACGCGAAGAGGCGGTCGAACACGAGCTGGAACTCCTGGTAGATAGTCCAGGGGGTCTTGCGCGGGACTGCCGGTGCCATTGCCTCGTGCTGTGCAGTGCAAGCGAGGGATGTACGTTCGGTGCTGGACTGGGCGGCGCGAGGGTCCAAGCTGCCGCCGCCGCTCCCCTCGCGAAGTCCCCGCTGCGCTTCCCTCCCTCCCTCTTCTCTCTCCCTCATCCCCTCTCGGCCCGGCTCCTGCTCGGTGCTTGCTTGCTTCGCTCTCCTCCCTCCCTACACTCTCTTTACTCGACCTAGCATGTCCTACGGCGGATACGGTCAGTCCCCGAGCCCTCTTCGCCCCTCGCCACGTGCAGTCACTCACCCTTCCTTTCTCCTTCCCTCGCACACAGGCGGCGGCGGCGGCGGCTACGGCGGCGGTGGTGGTGGCTACGGCGGTGGTGGTGCCGGTGGCTACGGCGGCGGTGGCGGCGGCTACGGTGGCGGCGGTGGCGGCTACGGTGCGTTCATCCGCCTCCGAGCTCGACCTCCCGCTCTCCTCCCTTGCGCTCGTACTGACTCTCCGCCTCGCTTTCGATAACACAGGCGGTGGTGGCTTCGGCGGCGGCTTCGGCGGTGGTGGCGACCGTAGTCCGTCTCTCGCTCATCACCTTCACCCGATGAGCCGCACTGACCCGCCCTCCCTTCTCGCAGTGAGCAACCTCGGTGCCGGCCTCCGCGCCCAGAACTGGGACCCGGCAAGCCTCACCAAGTTCGAGAAGAACTTCTACGAGTGCGTCCTCGCCACCCTACCCGGCCGAGCTCGCCTGTACTGACCTCGTTCTCACGCCCATAGGGAGGATGCTCGCGTCGCCGCCCGCTCGGAGCGCGAGGTCGCCGAGTTCCGTCGCGAGAAGGAGATCCAGGTGTTCGGCAACAACATTTCCAAGCCCGTGACCAACTTCGAGGAGATGAACTTCCCGTCGTACATCATGGCCGAGATCAAGCGCGCCGGCTTCGCCAACCCGTCGCCCATCCAGTGCCAGGCGTGGCCGATGGCCCTCTCCGGACGCGACCTCGTCGCCGTCTCGGCGACCGGCTCCGGCAAGACGATCGCGTTCGCCCTCCCCGCCATGATCCACATCAACGCGCAGCCGCTCCTCGCGCCGGGCGACGGCCCCATCGCCCTCATCCTCGCGCCGACGCGTGAGCTCGCCGTCCAGATCCAGGAGGAGTGCACCAAGTTCGGCTCGTCGTCGCGCATCCGCAACACCTGCGTTTACGGCGGTGTGCCGAAGGGCGGCCAGATCCGCGACCTCCAGCGCGGTTCGGAGATCGTCATCGCGACGCCCGGTCGCCTCATCGACATGCTCGAGTCGGGCAAGACCAACCTCCGCCGCGTGACGTACCTCGTCATGGACGAGGCGGACCGCATGCTCGACATGGGTTTCGAGCCGCAGATCCGCAAGATCCTCGACCAGATCCGCCCCGACCGCCAGACGCTCATGTTCTCGGCGACGTGGCCCAAGGAGGTGCAGAAGCTCGCGCACACGTACCTCAAGGACTTCATCCAGGTCACGATCGGCTCGCTCGAGCTCTCGGCCAACCTCAATATCACCCAGATCGTCGAGGTCTGCAGCGATTTCGAGAAGCGCGGCAAGCTCATCAAGCACCTCGAGAAGATCTCGGCCGAGAACGCGAAGGTCCTCATCTTCATCGGCACCAAGCGCGTCGCCGACGACCTCACCAAGTACCTGAGGCAGGACGGCTGGCCCGCGCTCGCCATCCACGGCGACAAGCAGCAGCAGGAGCGTGACTGGGTCCTCGGCGAGTTCAAGAGTGGCCGCTCGCCCATCATGATCGCCACTGGTGCGCCCCCTCTCCCCGTTCTTCCCGTCGACCTTGCGCTGACCTCGCCCCTCGCCTCGCAGACGTCGCCTCGCGTGGTCTCGGTATGTTTTGTCCCTCACTCTGCCTCCCGCTTCTCGGGCGTCGAGTCCTTCGGGCTCGCCGTTCCGCTCCGCTCGTTCGTGCGCCGCCCGCTTGTGCTCCCCCTCGACACCCCGCCTCGCCAATCGTACCCGACCCGACCCCGACAAGCCCAGCAGTCCCGAGCATGCGCATGTGCGCTACACTGACCGTTGCGTCTAGCTGCGTCGTACCTCGCACTGCCGCGCTGCCCCCCGCGCGCGGTACAGAGGCTCCTTCCGAAGGAGTAGTACGTCGCAGATCTAGTTCTTTCGGGCCTCCTCGCGGAGGCCTCGCGAAGAAGCGCTTCGGTCGTCGCAGTGTAGCCGTCGCTATTCGACGCGGCGCGCTTGGCAATGCACATCGCTCCTCACCTCCCCCGTGTCGTTTTCGTGGTTGCGGTGCGCTCTCTTCTCGCCTGGCGAGAGGATGCGCGCTCGTACTCTCCGCGCGACTCGAGGGCGAAGGACGTGCCGCCACCGCCATCGCCGCCGCTTGGCTGCTTCCACATCCCCGCCCTCCTCTTCCCCTTCCGCCTTCGACCTCGTCCCCCTCTCGACCTCGTCCTCCTCTCGCCTTTCGTCCGCCGCCGCACCGTCCTTCGCCCTCCCCTCCCCGAGCACAAGCACGCGCTGCACGATCGAAAGCGAGCGAGAGTCGCCCGAAAGCCCGCCTTATTCTCTTCTCGTGCTCGAGACTGACCGCTTCTTCCCCTCTTCTCTTCCGCATCATGCAGATGTCAAGGACATCGGCTACGTCGTGCGTCTCCTCCCGTTCTTCGCCGCCCCCTTCGCGCCTGACTGACCCGTCCGCCGCGCTCCCGCAGATCAACTACGACATGCCGAACGGCATTGAGGACTACATCCACCGCATCGGTCGTACCGGCCGTGCGGGCGCCAAGGGTACCGCCTACAGCTACGTCACCCCGGACCAGGGTCGTGCGTCCTCCCCCTCCCTCCTCGCCCTCCCACGCTGACCCGCCCCTCCTCCCGCGCGCGCAGGCATGGCCAAGGACCTCGTCAAGATCCTCAGCGACGCCAAGCAGGTCGTCCCGCCCCAGCTCTCCGAAATCGCCATGTTCTCCTGTTCTCCTCCGCGGCGGCGGCGGCCGTGGTCGTGGCGGCGGAGGCCGTGGCGGCTACGGCGGCGGCGGCCGTGGTGGCGGCGGTGGTGGCTACGGCGGCGGGTACGGCGGTGGCGGTGGCGGCGGGTACGGCGGCGGCGGCGGTGGGCGGTGGTAGATGCGCGAGGGGAGGGCGCGCTTGTGCTTGTTGTGTGAGGGAGGGGCCTGCGGTTTGTGTTACTCTACCGTCATTTGTGGCAATCTAGACACCCTGTGCTTTGCTTTACACCGTCTTGTATGCCGGTGATGTGAGCGAGCGAGAGATGCGCGGACGGCGAGTATGTTCCGCCCGCGCCGGCTACCTGCTGCTCCTGCGTCTAGCTTTTCGAGCACCGCTTCTCGGGTCTATGCGTCGCTCTTGCGAGCTCTCTTCTGCGTGCACGAAGCGCGGCGACTGAACTATGCGCGGGGAAAAAGCACCTCGTTGCACATGCTCGACGACGAGGAGAAGCTATCGGCCTCCCTCTCGTCCGCTTCGCCGCGCGGGCGACGTGGAGACTCTCTAGTAGCTCGGACAGGCCTTGAGTGGGGTCAGAGAAGCGGCCAGGCCGATTGCCGTGCTCTGACCGTGTCCTTGAGCGAAAGCCGCCTCCATCGCAGCTCGCACCTCGGCTTCCGCCGGCCCTGCCTCTTTGCGCCGAGGAACGCGCTTGACCACCTGTCTGGACTAGCGGGAGGGGGCGCGCTGCCCCTTTCAGCGCTTCTGCCGTGGGTGCGCCTTTCCCCCTCCCGCAACCTCCTCGTACAGGGGTTGCCCACCTCAACCCCTATGTCCCTCGTCCCCGCCGGCTCAGCCGCCCCCTTGGCCCGTCTTCCTGTGCGACTGGGGCCCCTCTGAAGCGAGACGATCCTGCAACGAGCGAGAACGGCGACCCTGCGCAACTTGGGAAGGCCGTCGCTCTCTCGCGCTCCCGCCGCCGTCTCGCTCCCGTAGCGTCTTCCCGCGACCCCCACCGACGCAACACGCCCTGAGAGCATGCCGGAGCCCAAGCGGACCCAGGGGAAGCCCTGTAACGCGCCGTACCGCCCCTCCTCACACCCACACGGACTCCTCGTTACTTCGCCCGTCCACCCGCGGTGCAAAAGCGCGCTCCCGGCCCTCGTACGAACGCAGGGAGGCAAAAGGTAGTGCCCCGAGAGAGGATCGAACTCTCGACCTCGGGATTGCAAGCGCAAGGCGCCCTCATGCAATGCTGCCCTGAACTAATTCAGGGGAGGCGTATTTTGAATATGAGACCCACGTGATAACCAACTACACCATCGAGGCACGTGCCAGCGAAGGGAGAAGACGCCGACAAGTACCGCCATATCGGAAGGACGGGTAGACGTCCGGTGGTTGTCGAGATCGTCGCGGAGGGCGGGCTTCGTCGATCCGGTACCTGCGGCGTGCTCTGCAGGCCTGCTGGTGGACGTGGTTGACGCGGCAGGCAAGGAAGAGGCGCGATGGCGGTGTGGTGGGGTGCTTCGCGAGGGAGGAGGGACAGGAGGTGATGTCGGGATGCTGGGCTTGTCGGCTGTTGTGGCCCGTGCGCGAGCATCTGTAGACGTCGGCGCGGTCGACAGAGGTTCGAGGAGGGCACATCTGGGAGAAGTGCGGCGGAACCGGCCAGTCGAGCGGGAGGGGAACGGACGTGTCGATAGAGCTGCGCGCTAGAAACACTTGTGTACCCGCTCCCGTCTCGCCTCCGTCGTGTCTTGTTCTGAAGGAGAAGGATACGCACAGCGAAGGAGCGGAGCCGGGTCGTGAAGAGAGCGAGAACGGTGAGGCTAGTCGGACGCGAAGAGCGGAGCGACAGCACACCCCGGTGACGGATTTGTCAGTCGCATTTCCTAGTGCCAGCTGTGGACGGCGGGATAATGAACTGCCGCGTCGCGGGAAGTACGGCATCTGTGGGTGAAGAGATCCGCATGAGGTGGAGGACAGGCTGGACAGCGGAGCGCAGTGCTGCGAGTCCCGCACCGAGGGGATGGTCTCGCGAGCCGGTATCACGCTAGAACGGCGACAGGAGGGCGAGTGAAGCACTGATTGGTGCTGGTCGAAAGCGCAAGAGGTTGGAGACGGTGGAAGAGAGGGAAGGAACGTCGGCTCGCTCCGCAGATCCGTCTTCGGTGCTGCCCCGCTCAGTCAGCAAGCATGCTGCGACTGCTTGCGCCGTCGCAGAGCGCGCCACTGGAAGACAACAAGGGGAGGAACTCGCTTCACCTTCGTTTGAGAAGGTCAAGCGGATTCGCACCTCTCAAGCCGCTCACTGTGGTTGTGGGTCTTCCTTGAGAACAGTCTCGCGTCGTCGAGCAAGTAGAAGCAAGAGGCGGGAGAAGGAAGCAGCGCTTGCGCCCATCGTCGAGTTGAGCACGAGAGGGAGCCCGGGTTGCTCAAGACAAGCGCCCAGGATGGCTTCTCGCACTAATTCGACAGCTGGAGCGGTTGGACAGCGGGCAATGCTTCCATACGGAGCAAAGCGCTTGGTATGCGCAGGCAGTGCTTGTGGCGCGGCGTTGGCTGTACTAGGATGTACAACAAGTTGCCCGCTCTCATCGAGCAGCGATAGCTCAGTGGTAGAGCGGTCGACTGCAGCTCCGCTCACATCGTCAGGTCCCCGGTTCAAACCCGGGTCGTTGCTTTTTTGGCCCCATCTCGCTGTTGGCGTCGCTCCTGTTCTCAGCAGTGTGCGCCGCTCTCTTTTGCCGCACTCAAGTAGCGAGCTGCCCACGCTCGGACGCGCAGAATCTGGTCCGCCGTCGTTGCACGCGTTGCGTCACGCTCTGCGACGCGCTTTCCCTCACCCCGCCGCCGGCCTCCCGCTTACACCGCACCAAACGCCTGCCCGACCAGCCAGCTGCACTCAAGGTGAGCTCTCCGCCCGTTTGGGTCGCGCGCTCTGTCCCGCATAAGCTCCTCGCGCTCGTTCGGGTTGACCTCCTCGCCCGGCTGTTCCTCGCGATCCCGCATCGCACACAGCACTGGGCTGACCAGGAGCTTCTCACTACGCGCAGAAGCCTCCTTAACACCCGCGAGCACCCCAGCACCGCGACCAGAGCTCCGCCGCAGCTCCTCCCACCTCCGCCTCGCGAGCCACCCTTCCTCGCCTCCCCCACTTCCCGCTACCGCACCCGCCAAGATGGGTATCAAGGGTCTCACCGGGCTCATCAACGACAACGCGCCCAAGGCGATCAGGCAGGCCGAGATGAAGACGCTCTTCGGCCGCAAGGTCGCCATCGACGCGTGCGTCCCGCTCTCTCGCCGCACGCGCCCTTGACTACATGCGGTACCGAGACGCTGACCCTGACTGAGAACACTGTCGCACGCAGCTCCATGTCGATCTACCAGTTCCTCATCGCCGTCCGCCAGCAGGACGGCCAGCAGCTAATGAACGATGCGGGCGAGACGACGAGTCACCTCATGGGGCTCTTCTACCGGTCCGTACACATGCTCCTCATGCAGGAACAGGCGCGCTGACGAGCGGTGGCGACAGCACGATCCGCATGGTCGAGAACGACCTCAAGCCCTGCTACGTCTTCGACGGCAAGCCCCCGCAGCTCAAGTCCAACGTGGTAAGTGCTCTCTCGCATATCATACTCCTGAGATGCATGTTGATCCCCGCTTCCGCCACGCAGCTCAAGAAGCGCTTCTCGAACCGCCAGGAGGCTAAGGAGGACGAAGTCGAGGCGAAGGAGACGGGTACGTCCTGCTGGGGCATTGCGTGCGCGGAGCTGACGAGCGGGCATACAGGTACGGCGGAGGACGTCGACAAGCTCAGCCGCCGCCAGGTCAAGGTGACGAGGGAGCACAACGAGGAGTGCCGCCGCCTCCTCACGCTCATGGGCATCCCCTGGGTCGAGGTGCGCATAGTCGTCTACTATTTGCGTCATACAACGTAATGCTGACCCGCTAATGCGCGCGCGCAGGCCCCGTCGGAGGCGGAGGCGCAGTGCGCGGAGCTCTGCCGCGGTGGTCTCGTGCGCCGTCCCGCTTTTTCCCGCTGAACCGCGCTGACATGAGCCCCGTGCAGGTCTACGGCGCCGGCTCGGAGGACATGGACACCTCACGTTCAATTCGCCCGTCCTCCGCCACCTCACCTTCTCCGAAGCGCGCAAGATGCCCATCGACATCATCAGCCTCGACTCGGTCCTTGAGGGTCTCCAGCTCTCGATGGACAAGGTGCTTCGCGTACTCTTGCGTCCAAGCTGCGCCGAGTTGACGCGTCCGCTTGCAGTTCATCGACATGTGCATGCTCTGCGGGTGCGACTACCTCGAGCCGATCAAGGGCGTCGGCGCCAAGACGGCGCTCAAGATGGTCCGCGAGTACGATTCGATGGAGGACATCCTCGCGCACCTTCGCAAGGGCAAGAACCCGCCGCCTGAGGACTGGCCGTACGAGGAGGCGAAGAAGCTCTTCCAGACCCCGGAGGTCAAGCCTGCGAGCGAGATCGACGTGCGCCCCTCGCGCATTCTCGTTGTCTGGCGCGCCCGCTGACGAGTTTGTGCTCCCGCCGAACGCAGCTCAAGTGGGAGGCGCCCGATGTCGAGGGCCTCGTCGACTTCCTCGTCCGCGAGAAGGGCTTCTCGTGCGTCCGCGCGGATCTGCGCTTTGTCGCCACTCGCTCTCGACGGGTGGAAGCTAACGCGCTCGCGCGATCTTACAGCGAGGACCGCGTGCGCAAGGGTGCCGACAAGCTCAAGGCGCGCCTCGCGGCGAAGCAGCAGGGGCGCCTCGACGGCTTCTTCACCGTCGCGCCGAAGGAGGGCGGCGCGAAGCGCAAGGTACGTGGCGTGTTGTGGACGTGGAGCGGTTGGTGCGGGCACCCATCTCGCTGATGCTGACCATCATCCGTGATGTCCTGACGCAGGCTGATGACAAGAAGGACGCGAAGGGCGGTAAGAAGGCCAAGACCGACGCGAAGGGCAAGGCCAAGGGCGGCAGCAGTAAGAAGTAGGCCGATTCCGCCGCGGAGGAGGAGGAGGAGGAGATGGTGACCCGCTTGTACCCGCTTGTTTTCCCACCCCGCTTGTGATCTATACCTGACTGCCTCGGCACCGCTTGAGCTGCTGTAACGGCGGTGTGATACCCTCGTTTTGGCGGTGCGCCGAAGCGAGAGAGCGGAAAAGCGAAGCGATCCGGGGTCACCTGGATGTCCGATGAGCAGAGGATGTGCGTGCGCGGGTTGCGGAGCACGAGGGAGCGCATTGCACATGCACTGAGCAAAAGAACGCACGCCCACGGCACCGGGGACAGGAGCGAATCCAACAGCCAGACGGAGCAAAAAAGCAACGACCCGGGTTTGAACCGGGGACCTGACGATGTGAGCGGAGCTGCAGTCGACCGCTCTACCACTGAGCTATCGCTGCTTGATAGGAGCCGGCTGTCTGCTGTGCATACTAGTACAGCTACTGTGTCGCTACGAGTACTGCCCGCGCACACCAAGCTCTTTGGCCCAGCTGGAAGCACTGGCTACCGCAGGGCGCCGACAGTTCGCCGGGCACGCGCGGGAAGCCTCCCTGATCGCTTGTCTCGAGCGAGCCAGGCTCCCTCTCACGCTCAACTCGACGACGAACCCAAGCGCTGCTTGCGCATCCTACATTCTGCTTCTACCGCTCGCTTCATCCTTGCGGGTCGGCTTGCGTGGAAGGACAGACGAGGCTTCGCGACAGTTGCGCAAGGGTGCAACTCCAGTGCACTTGTTGACCTTCTCAAGCGCGGAGAAAGCAGGTTGCTCCCATCGCAAGCTCTCAGCTGTGCGCTCGGCCGTGGCGCAGGCACCCGTACCATGTGCGTGGACGGGGCGCGGAGTAGCTCTACAGACGGATCTATGCACCGAGCCGAAGCGCCTGTTCTCGCTTCCAGCGTCTCCATCCTGGCTCGCTCTCGAACCTCGCCAACCACTGCTCCACTCCCCGCTCTGTCACAGTTCTAGGGCTGTACCGGCTCACGATACCAGCTCCTCAAGTGCAAGACTCGCAGCAACGCGCTCCGCTGTCCAGCCTGGCCTCCACCTCCTCCGGATGTCTGCACCCACGGATGCCGTACTTCCCGGAACCAGGGCAGTTCATTGTCCGGCTCTCCGCAGCTGGTACTACGGCGATGAGGCTCATCAATCTGGCACCGGGACGTGCTGTCGCTCCGCTCCGCGCGTCCGACTACTAGCCTCACTGTTTTCGCTCTCTTCTCGACCCGGCTCCGCTCCTTCGCTTTGCGTAACCTCCTCCTCAGGGCGAGAAAATGACAAGGGAGACGGAAGCGGGTACACGAGTGTCCATAGCGCGCAGCTCTATCGACACCTCCGTTCCGCTCCCGCTCAACTGGCCGGTTCCGCCACACTTCTGCCAGCTTGCCCTTCTCTAGCCCCACCCCATCCCGTCAGACCTCTATAGAAGGTCTCACAAGCGCCACAACAGCCGACAAGCCCTGCACGCCGACCTCACCGGCCTCACCTCCTCCCTCGCGAAGAACCCCGCCACTCGGCCATCACGCCTCTTCCTCGCCTACCACGTCGGCCAACGCCTCTTCTTCGCCTGCCACGTCGTCCACGTCGTCCATCAAGCCTTCAGAGCACGCTGCAGGTACTGGATCGACGAAGCCCGCCCTCCGAAGCGATCTCGACAACCACCGAACGTCTACCCGTCCTTCCAGCACGGCCGTACTTGTTGGCGTCTTTCGCCTTCGCTAGCACGTGCCTCGATGGTGTAGTTGGTTATCACGTGGGTCTCATACAGACAAATACGCCTCCCCTGAGTAGTTCGGGGCAGCATTGCATGAGGGCGCCTTGCGCTTGCAATCCCGAGGTCGAGAGTTCGATCCTCTCTCGGGGCACTACCTTTTGCCTCCCTGCACTCGTACGACGGCGGGGAGCACGCTTTTGCACCGCGGGAGGACGGGAGAAGTAACGAGGGTCCGTGCACGCGTCGAGAGGGGCGATACGGCGTGTTCCAGGGCTTCCCTCGCGTCCGCTGGGGTTCCGGCGGGCTCTGCAGGGCGTGTTCTGTCGGTAGGGGTCGCGGGAAGACGCCACGGGAGCGAGACGGTGGTGGGAGGGCGAGAGAGCGACGGCCTTCCCAAGTTGCGCAGGGTCGCCGTTCTCGCTCGTTGCAGGATCGTCTCGCTTCAGAGGGGCCCCAGTCGCACAGGAAGACGGGCCAAGGCGGCGGCTGAGCCGGCGGGGACGAGGGACATAGGGGTTGAGGTGGGCACCCCCTGTACGAGGAGGTTGTGGGAGGGGGAAAGGCGCACCCACGGCAGAAGCGCTGAAAGGGGCAGCGCGCGCCCTTCCGCTAGTCTAGACAGGTGGTCAAGCGCGTTCCTCGGCGCAAAGAGGCAGGGCCGGCGGAAGCCGAGGTGCGAGCTGCGATGGAGGCGGCTTTCGCTCAAGGACACGGTCAGAGCACGGCAACCACCCTGGCGGCTTCTGTCACCCAGTTCGCGGCCCGTCAAAGCTGCTTAAGAGCGCTCTCCACGTCGCACGCGCGGAGACGCGGACGAGAGGGAGGCCGCTAGCTTCTCCTCGTCGTCGAGCATGCGCAACACGGCGCTCCTCCCCCGCGCATTCTTCAATGCGTGCTCTGCGCACCGAAGGCGCACTCCCCGTAACGACAGTTGAGAAGTAGCCCTCGCAATGTCGAACGCGGGAGGAGCGGGCATCCGACGAAGGCGGAACGCACTGCTCGCCGCCCACGCAACTCTCGCTCGCACATCTCGCGCAGCATGCACGACGGTGTCAAGCAAAGCACAGGGTGTCTAGATTGTCACAAACGACCGTAGAGTAACACAAACCGCAGGCCCCTCCCACACACAACAAGCACAAGCGCGCCCTCCCCTTCGCGCGCCTACCACTTTGCACCGCTCGCACTCGAGGGTGCTTCAGCACCGCGAAATGACGTGCGGAACGATGTCAAGGGCCTCACAGAGCTTGGCGGCCGCGGGGAGCGAAGCGACTGCGCGAGAGCGGAAGAAAGTGAGGAGGTCAAGCGGTCCCGGCCTTCCCTCGCCGCGGATGCTCACCTGGACCCTTCCTTCGCAGTACGCGACGCCGCCGCACCTACAGCCGCACCTCGAACTTCCTCTCCTCGCCGCTCCACCTCGGGCGCCCCTCGTCATCCAGCACGTACGCGTCCCGCTCGCGGAGGACGACGCGCCCCGTCTCACGCTCGACGAGGAGGAGCGTCTGCACCCGCGTCGCGTACCAGTGCGCGTCGTCCTCGCCCTCTTTCTTCCCGTGCGCGATCTCGGGCGGGAGGTCCGCCGGCGAGGTGGGGGAGGAGGACGTGAGCGGGGAGGGAGAGGAGGGGAATGGCGGCGGGAGGAGCGGGAGCGGCGCGGAGGGGTCGAGGCACAGAGGACGGACCAGCACGGTGTGCCGGAGGTGTAGGCGGTGCTGGATGGGGGAGGGGTGCGAGGTGCTGTGTGCGCGATCAGGGGGGTGAGCCTGGTCTGGAGTTGGAGGAGAGCATGGAGGACGCACCTCAGCGCCTCGTACAGCCCTGTGACAAGCTCCTCCTCTTCCACCGCGCTCGCCTCTGCGCGCCGCACGGCCTCCGCAACCGCCGCCGCGCCGCTCTTGACCTTTGGCCACTCCTCCTCGCCCGGCTCCACCTCGAGGGTCGCGTTGCTCAGCCCGTGGACATGCCCGTCCGTGCCGAGGTCGAGGACGCGGGCGCGCTTGGAGGGCGTCTCGCGGTTCGAGATGTACCCGAGGCGGGTGGTGTAAGACTCGTCGGAGGAGCTCGACGGGAACGCGACCTCGCCGACGAGGAGGTTGTAGCCGGCATAGTCTCCCTTGGTGGGCTCTACGCGGTCGAGGTAGTCCTGCAGCGGGTCGCCATTGCCGGACGCGGCGGGGAGGTCGAGGAAGTCGCGGGTGAGGTTGCCGCGCGAGGGCCTCGGTGCGGGTTCGATCGTCTCGGTGTAGTTGGTGAGGGTGGCGAAGCGGAGGGTGCGTTCGTTGCCGGGTGCGAGCGAGATGCCGAACCAGGTCCCGCCTGCGGTCAGGTCGAGTCCGGAGAGGACGTGGTGTGCGGGCGATGGCTCCTGTGCAAGTGCGGCGGGGTCCCACGCATGCCAGGCTGCACTGGTGGTGGGCCTCGCGAGGAACTCGTCGCGGTTCGATGCGACGATGCTGTTGCCGGTGCCGAGGGTCAGCAGAGGTGGGGGAGGAGGAGAGCGAGGGGAACAGGGGACAGACAGGCTGTAGTGCGCGGTTGCGGTGAAGAAGACGATGCACATGCTCGTGTGCACCTCGTTACAGGCAGCTTACACGGGAATGCGCCAAGTGGAGCGCCTCATCTCCCTCGCTTGCTCCTCCTCGCCGCTCCCCGCCTCAAACTGCTCTAGAGGGAAAATCTGCCTCAGGCGATGACATCCCGCAAACGCACCCTCCCTGCAGACTGGGCCCTCGCAAACCCGCTCGCCACCCGCCCTCCGCAGGCACGACCTCGCCTCGTCCCTCTTCGCCGCACCCCTCGCCCGCCAGACCGCCCTCCAGGCCCACCATTCCTGCGTCAACGCACTCGCTCTCAAAGGGCGATGCGAGGTGGCTCGCCAGCGGAGGGGACGACAAGCGCGTCCTCTTGTGGGACACCACCGCCCTCGACGACGACGGGTCAGGCCTCGCCCCAGATCCCAAGGGCTGCTACCGCGGGGCAAGGGTGCGCACCGTCTTTTCCCTCCCAATGGCGAGGCACTCACGAGCGCATAACCCGCCCGTAGTCCAACATCTTCAGCATCGCCTTCTCGTGCGACGGGTCGAAGATGTTCTCGTGCGCCGCCCCCCTCTCCCTCAGCGTGTCCCTCCAAGGGCTCACCCGCTGTTCTTCAGGGCGGGGAATGATGCGGCCATCCTTGCGCATGACCTCGAGACGTCGAGCTCGACGTTCCCGCACCCGCTCGACGAGGGCGTCCCCCTCTTGACGTCTGGCTCGACCACGACGTGCGCTGCTCCCTCTCGTACCCTTCATGGGACCGATAGCTCACACGCTTCTGTATCCGCAGGACTCGGTCATGGGCCTCTCCGCACACCCTTCGAACCCATCGCTCTTCCTCTCCGCCTCTTCGGATGGCGCCCTCCACGCGTTCGACACGCGCACCTCGCCCGGCTGCACCGGCACCATCGTCGACATGTGCGGGATGAACGACGTCGTGCACCACCCGCTCACGCCTGAGTTTCATCTACAGCGCCGAGGACGGCCAGCTGGGTCTCGTTGATGGGAGGATGGGCTGGGGCGCCGCAGGCGCGGGCGGCGAGGACGGAAGGGAGGCACGGATAGCGCGAGAGGTCGCTGTCGTGCAGGTGGGTCCCTACCCTCGACCCTGCTCGTCCAGCCGCCGAGGACTAACCGCCCCGCATCCGCTACCGCGCGCAGTACGATACGACCGTTGCGCGGCAAGACCGCTTCGGCGCGTTCAGGAGCGTGCAGACCGCGCGCCCGAACGTCTCCTCGAGCGTGATCTCCCCTTCGGGCACGCTCGTCTGCGCCACCCTCTCGGGGTACCTCCCGACGCTGTTCGAGCTCTCGTCCCCAACCCCGCTCGCGTGCTTCTCCTCGCCCACACCCGCCGCAGAGATGGCGTCGGGGCCGGGGCCCGAGAGGTTCCCGCGCGGGTATCGCAACACGACGACGACGAAGCACGGGTCGTTCGGCGGCGGGGCGGGCGCCGAGCCGGGCAGGGGACTGTACTACGCTGCGGGGAGCGATGACTTCCGGACGTATGTGTGGGAGGTGCCTGGGGTGGAAGCGCTGCGAGAGGGGAGGAGGGAGGTCGCGGAGAAGGACCTCGGCGGGCGGGTCGGTGCGCGCACCCTTCCCTCCCTCTCTTCGCCCGGCAGCACTTACCCGGACCCGCGCGGACAGCCTTCCCTCCCGCGTCCTACCACCCTCCCCCGCCCATCCCGATTCCCTCGTCTACCACCCCCGCCGACACGCCCTTCACCCTCCCCACGTCCATCGCCCCCGCGGCGCAAGTCCTCTCCGCGCACCGCTCAGTGGTCAACACCGCGCTGTTCCACCCGTCCCTCCCCGTGCTGTACACCGCAGGGGTCGAGAAGCTCATCATCCGTCACGCGCCGTCCTCCCTCTCGGCCTCCTCTTCCGCCGCCTCCGCAGAGCGCAAGTGGGCCTTCTCCCCGCGCGCCCCCGCCGCGCATGCCTCCCACCACGGGCTGGCAGGCCCGGGGGACGCGGCGCTCGACGCGCGCGGAGGAGGAGGGGAGAGCGCCGCGGCGCGGGAGCGCAGGCTCAGGGCCGAGGACCGCGAGGTGCTCGAGTATTTCGATGGGCTGGTGGAGGGGGAGGGGGACGAGGTGCTCTGGGAGGAGGAGGAGGGGGTGAGGTGCGGGGGGAGCGCGAGCGAGGACGAGGAGAGCGAGGAGGAGGAGGAGGACGAGGCAGCCGCTGGCGCCGGCGCGCGCGGCTCGACGCGCCGCATCCTCCGTATGCTCGACGCATTGGCGTACGACGCTCCGCGCGGGGCGGGGCGCGTCATCGAGGATGCGAGCGAGGAGGACATTGCGGAGCTCCGCGAGACGCTGCTCGAAAGGGTGCGCGAGGAGGGGACGCGGAGCGGCGGCGCGCAGAATATGCTCCGGAGGCTGTACAGCCGCGCGTGGATGGACGATGGGGGCGGGTCGAGCGATGAGGAGGAGGAGGACAGCGACGAGGGGAGGTACTGAGCGCGTGGGATGCAGCGTAGGACAGCTCTCCGCGCACGAGGCCCGCTCACTCGCTCGGGCGCAGACGAGAGCAGGTATGTTGCAAGCGGGCAGAACGAACAGGCAGGCGGGTATCAGCAACAAGCGGTATCCTCCTCAAGCGCTCCTTCCCAGCCCCTTACTCCCCCTTGACGGGGAAGAAGTCCGTCAGCGCCTCGTTCCCCTCCTCGTCCGCCTTCGTGCGCCCCTTCTTCTTCCCCGTCCCCTCCGCCTGCGCGCCCTTCTTCTTCTTCGGCGAGACGGCGAACGTCTTGGCCTTCTTCTTCGCCCCGCCGCGGGGCTTGACCTCCACCTCCTCGCCCGAGTCCGCCGAAAGGTCCAGCACCTCGATCTCGACCTCCTCCTCCTGTCCCTTCTCCTCCTCACGCGCGCGCTTCTTCCCCTTCCCCTTCCCCGGAGAGGAGGAGGCGCCGAGCTCCTCCGCGACAGTCGCGAGCCGCGAGGGGGACGCCTCGTCCGTGTTGAACGCCGCGGGCTCGGGGTCGTCGTCGTCGTCATCCTGCTTCTTGAGCTTCTTTTCCGCGGGCGAGGAGGCGGCGAGCTTGGGCTTGGAAAGTGACGTGGACGAGGACGGCTGCGGCTTCGAGGAGGAGGCGGACGGCGAGGGCTTGGCCGGCGAAGACGACGAGGGGGACGACGCGGCGGCGGAGAACTGCTTGGCGAAGAGGCTGTCGAGCGAGCCTTTCTTCTGCGCGAGGGGCTGCGAGCGCGCGGGCGAGGCGTCAGCGTCTTCGTCTCCCTCCGGCACGGCTCCTCCGCTCGCAGAACCTCGTGCCGCGCGAACAGCCGGGCTCCTCGTCGTCTCCAGATGAGGGGGATGGAGCGGCGCCAAAGCGCACCTTGATGAACTCCTCGCTCTCGTTCCCCGCTTTCCCCACGCCCTTGTCCACCGCGTAGCACTCGCACTCGCCCTCGAACGGCCTCACGAGGGCTTTGAGCTCTGGCCCCCACTTGCGCGGCGAGAGCCAGAGCGCGATCTCCTCTGCGGTTGAGAGGATCGCGGGCATGCGGGTGTGGAGCTGCCCCGCGGGAGAGAGGAGAGGCAGGGGTCCACATCAGTTGGAGGGGCGAGGCGGGGACAGAAAAGGGGAGGCACGGGACGCACGAAGCGAAGCTGCTTGTTGACCGGGACGGTGAGGATCGTATAGCTTGTGACGGGGTCGTACGCGCCTGCGAGCAGTGCGCAGGAGGGTCAGCTGGGTGAGCCGAGGCAGGACGGGCAGGGGGCGGACCCTTGTAGCTGTGGAGAACGGGCAGGTCAGTACGGTGATCCGGCAGAGCCGGGAATGGGACCGGGAACGTACTCGCAGTGATCCCAGAGACCGGCTGCGGGACGAAGCCGAGCGTTAGTCGCGACGAGATCGCTCGCACAGGAACCGAAAGTGGGCGCCGGACGCACCAAAGACCATCATCCTGCCGTCCTTGCGCTTGACAAAGTGCGGCACCTTGTCCTTGCCCTTGGTGAGCCACTCGTAGAACCCCTGCGCGACGATGACGCAGCGCTTGCTCTCGCGCGGGCCGCGCCACGCCGGCGTGCCCTCGAAGACGGACTCGCACTGGGCGTTGATCGTCGAGAGGCCCGAGTCGGGCGGGGACGCGTACCAGCTGGGTGGGAGGAGAGCGGGGAGGTCGATGTGAGGAGGGCGAGGGAAAGGCGAGCAAGGCAGTAGCGGGAGAGTGGGGTCAGCGCGACTCGTTGGGAAAGGTAGCCGAGTGGACGCACTGCGGGATGAGCCCCCAGCGGAGGAGGTCGAACTCGAGCGTGTTCGGGTCCTTGGTGCTGCGCCTGAGGACAGGGGCCCTCGTCGTCGGGGCGACCTGCGGGCAAGTCGCGCCGGTCAGCTTTCGGCGCGCGTACACGTAAAGAAGAGAGGGCGCACGTTGAAGCGCGGGCGGAACTGGGACTTTGCCTCGAGCGAGGCCCACTCGACGCGCGGGCTGCCCGCCTCGCCACGCTGCTGCTGCTGCTGCTGCGGCTCGGCGTGAGCGGCGTCCCAAGCCTCGTCGCCGCCGTCACCGTCGCCGTGCTGGTCGTCCGCGATGTGCTGGTCGGGGAGAGGGGAGGGTGTGGGGGCGGGGCGAAGTACTGGTGCTGGACGTTGTACGCGAGGTCGTCTGCGCCGATCCCGAGGGCGAAGCGGCCACACATGGCTGCCTGGGGCTAGAGAGAGGCTGACCGGGCGGGCAACGCGGGTGGGCGGAGCGAGAGAGCCCCCGCCCGTTCTCATCAGCTCGCCCCGGCTTCCCCTCGTCCTGACGCCCCACCACGCGCTTCTTTCCACTCGATCGCACGCACAGAGCCATCAGTACCGCCAAATAGTCCCTCTCCGCAACCAGTGCGCTTCTCCGCTGTGTATTCGCTCCTCATGACGTCCTCTCACCGCCGTCCCCGTCCCAGGTCGTCCCCACTCGCTTCCTCCAGTCTGCACTCCCGACCAAGCGCCCCAGCACCCCGTCCTCATGCCCCCCGCGCGCTCCCTCTCCCCTCCCGCGCCGCGCGCCTCCCCCTCGCGCCGCTCGCAACCCGGATGCGGTACCAGATCGGCCGCGGCGAGCAAGGCGTCCTCTCGTTCGAGCCGTACAAGTCGTTCCTCCTCCCCTTGTGGCGCTTCCGCACGCCCGACATTGCCCAGGAGAGCAGCCGAAGGCTCGAGACGGAGTTTGGCCGGTTCGTCGACGAGGGCGACTTTGTCGGCGCGGACATGGCGAGGAAGTTCCTCCAGGTGCGCGCGGTGCCATCTGTGGTTAGTCTCACGGGCTGGTACTGACCCCAATGCGCCGCTCCACACGCCTTCCCGCGCACAGATGGTGCACCCCTTCTCCCTCAGCCACCGCGCCTAGCACGCTCACCCCGAACTCCCGCAGGGCATGACCCGCTCGCAGCGGTACGCGAACCGCGCGGGCGGGCGCAAGTACTCCCCCTCGGGGACCGTCCTCCCGAAATCGTCCGACCACGCCGGGGCAGCGGACAAGCTCGCCTCGGCGGGGATCTTCCGCGCGGCGTGGGAGCGCGCAAAGGCGCGTGAGGAGTACCAAGCGCTGAGGCGCGAGTGGGAGAAGGAGAAGGAGGTGTGGGTGAGGGCGAACCCGGAGGAAGCGGCCGAGGTGGAGAGGGAGAGGGAGGAGAGCAAGGCGAGGAAAGGCGGCGGGGGAGCGAAGAGGCCCCGGCGAGGGTTCAAGAAGGAGGAGGAGCGAGGGGTCAAGGCGGAGGAGGAGGAGAAGGGCGCGAGGAAGGCGCCGGCGAAGAAGCGGAGGAGGGTCAAGCGGGAGAGCAGTAGCGACGAGGAGGAGGTCAAGGGCGAGAGCGAGTAGCAACGGCGCTTCCAGCTGTGGGGGGGAGGGGACGCTTGCGAGCGATGAACTGACTCGACCAGGGGTGCGTGAAGCGAGAAGTCCTCCTGGTTGCTAGCGAGGAAGAGAGCTGGGCGAGGAGAGCGACGGGCGAAAGCGAACGAGCGCGAGTCGCCTTGCGCGTCCATCGTGGTCCGAAAGAGCGCATCTACAACCCCCCTAACCTGATCCAGCGGAGGCGAGGGAGTGGTCCTGGTCGAAGCCGCTGACGACGTCCGTCTCCCCACCGCGCTCCCCCTCACCACGCCAAGAGCCCCGCCAGAAGCGACGATGGGCCCGACACAGCACCAGTTCAACCCCTACGCCGTGCGTCCGCTTTCCTCCGGCCTCTCCGCCCTCTCGAGGGCGGCGACGCCGCGAGGGGCGATGAAGCGGCCACCGAGTGCAGCGCGGCTCGGGCGGGCAAACGCGTCAACAGCTGTGCTGGGACGGCTCTACTTGCGCTGTCGGATAGCCGGCATCTTCCCTGCGCGAGGTGGGCGTCGCGAGGCGGGCCCGGCGGGGCGCGGCCAGCGGGGGGTCTCCTCGCTCAGCAGCGCAGGGCTGCAGGGCTGCGTGCGCCCACTCGTCAGCTCTCTCGAGCTCCACAGCGGGCGCTGCTGCTGCCGCACGTCATGCGCGCGATGCGGACTACCACCCCCTCCTCCAGCTGACGACACCCGCTGACCGCACCTCTCCGGACAAACGCAGGACAACGGCGGCTCGATCCTCGCCATCTCATCGTCCAAGTTCGCCGTCATCGCAGGCGACACCCGCCAGTCCTCGGGCTACAGCATCGAGACCCGCACCGCGCGCCGCGTCTTCCAGCTCACCCCCGACGCCGCCATCGCCGTGCAGGGCTTCATGGGCGACGCAATGGCCTTCGTCAAGCGCTTGAAGCAGAGGCTCGAGGTGAGCTGCGCTCTCTTCCTTGTGCGGTTCGGTGGCTGGCGCTGCGAAGCGGCCAGTCGAGCGAGTCCGCTCGACCCGGCGCGCTCCGTATGCGGGACCGACCAGTGCATCTTCTTGCAGCCGCTTTGCATGCTGATTCGCGTCCCCGCGTGCGCAGTGGTACGGGCACACGCACAACGAGGTCCCGTCGCTCAAGTCGATCGCCCGCCTCGTCCAGACCATGCTCTACGGCAAGCGCTTCTTCCCGTACTACTCCTACGTCATCCGTACGCCCTTTCCTCCTCCCTCCCGTGCGAAGCAAGCTGACCTGGAGAGGGGGCAACAGTGGCCGGCATCGACCGCGACGGGACCGGCGCGGTGTACTCGTTTGACCCGGTGGGGAGTTACGAGCGCGAGAGCTGCCGCGCGTACGGGAGCGCACAGTCGCTCGTGCAGCCCTTCCTCGACAACATGGTGCGTCTCGCCGTCCCGCGGCCCCCGCTTCGCATGGGTCGCCCCCTCGCCTCTTGCCGCTCGAGCTAACCTCGGCCCCGCCCGCCCGCCCGCCCCACCCGCGCAGGTCTACAAGAAGAACCAAACGCCCGACCCCTCCCTCCCGCCTCCCGTGCCGGGCGAGCGGCCTGAATTCGAGCTCACCGAGGTGCAGCAGCTCCTGACGGACGCGTTCACGGGCGCGGCCGAGCGCCACATCGAGGTCGGCGATGGGCTCGACATGCTTGTCATTGAGAAGGGCGAGGAGGGCAAGGGCGCGAACGTGCGGTGGGTCAACTTGCGTGAGTCCGGCGCGTGTCGTTTTCGCTTCCTCTCGAAACTCGCTTCGTCGCTTGGGTCGCTTCGGATACTTGTTGAGCTTGAACAGCGCTGACCCCCCGCCATTTCGCAGCGCTCAAGCGGGACTAGGCGATCTGTGGCACGATGGAGGGGAAGGAGGGCGGTCGAGCGGTAGATGCCGCACCCTGTACAATCCAGCGAGCATTTCCTGAGCTTCTCCGTCCGTCCATTCGAGCGAGTTTGTGCGAGACACTGCCGGCGTTCCAGCGCCTCCGCACCACATAAGGACTGGTCTACTCCTCTTCCTCTTCTTCCTCCTCGACCACCATCGCCGGCCGCGCCCACCGCCCCTGCGCACCACCGTTCGCCTGCGCCGCTGCCCCCGCTCCAACACCTGTTCCGCCCGCCGCGCCCCCGCCCGCAGCGAGCCCGGCATATCGCCCCTCGAACTTGCTCGCGCCCACCACCGCGGCATCGGCACTCGCTTCCCAGACCCTGCTCGCGACCGGGCTGTCCACCGCCGCCGCCGGGAGCGCCGCAGCGTCCGCACTCGCGCGCCGCCGCGCCGCGCCCGCCGCGGCTGCAGAGCCCGCCGCAGGCTGGCCGAGCCCGCCGCCGTACCCTGCGAGGTCGTCGTCCTCGTCGACCCACTCGGCGCCGTCGTTGTCGCCCCCCGCTGCCGCACGCGGGGCGAACACATCTCGCACGCGCCGCGCCGGTAGCGCCGCCGTGCTGCTGGTGATGGAGCGCGGCTGCAGAGGCGAGCCGAAGAGGTGCGTGCTCTTGTGCGCGGTGAACGTTGCGGCGGGGGCGCGCGCGCGAGAGAGGAGCGACGAGGGCGAGCCGCTCCGGAGGGACGAGGCGCGCGAGCCGCTTGGGGGAAGCCGGTCGGACGAGCGCGTGCGCGAGAAGGCGGGAGGCGGGGAGGGCGTGTACGTGTACGTGCTCGGGGCATCGTGCGAGCGGGGAGGGGGCGCGTCCTCCGCGAGGGGCTCGTCCTCCTCGAGGATGGGCGCCTCGCCCGCGTCCGCGTCGTCGTCTTCGTCCTCAAAGTCGCTCTCTGCGCCCGCCGCGTCGCTCCCGCTGCTCCGGTGCGCCGAGCTCGCGCTGCTCTGCGTCCGCCTGTGCCCCGTCGCGCCACCGCCGGGGGTGCGAGCGACGTCGCTCGAGCCGCGCCCGTGCGACCCGCCGTGCCGCCTCCGCACTGTCGTCGTCGTGGGTGGCCGGCGGTACATGCCCGCGCTTGCGCCGGAGGAGGCGAGGTCGAGCCCCTTGAGCGACGCCGCCGACGAGCCGGACGGTGCCTTGCTATGCCTGTGCCGGCGCGCGCTCGGCGGCGCGCCAAAGCTCCGCACCGACGCAGGGCGCGAGCCCGCCCCGCCTCCAGCGCTCTCCAGCGCCACCAGCAGCGCGCGCTCGCTCGCGCTCGTCCGGCTCGAGTCGCTCGCGCGCCGCTGGTGCGCCCCCCCATACCGCGGCGTCCGGGCGTCCATTCCGCCCCCTCGCGCGCTCGACACGCTCGAACGCCGACTCACACTCGCGCCGTACGGCGCGCCGCCGCCGCCGCCGCCGCCGCCGCCGCCCGAAGCGCTGTTGTTGCTCGAGCGGCGGGAACCCATCCCCGGCCGCGCGAGCGCATGTGGATGACGGAGCGGGCTCCCAACATACATGCTCTGGCTGCGCGCGACGCCCGTGCTGGACAGCGGCGGAGGCGGGGCCGCGAGCGAGGCGCGCTTGCCGCCCGCGCCGCCGCCAGACCCGTTGGTCCGCTTGCGCGGGTCGGTCGACTGCCCGAACCAGAGCTTGAACGTCGAGAGGAGGTTCGCGCTCTTGAGGCCCTTCTTCCCACCTCCGCTGCCGCTGCCGCTGCCGGAGCCGGAGCCGGGGACGAACCGCAGCGAGGTGCTCCTCCCGAACGACGCCGAAGCGGACGAGGAGCTCGAACCCGACGCCGATGCGGCTGACAACGCGGCCTGCCGCGTCGCCGACCCCGACGCCGACACCGACCCCGACGTCGTCGTGGCGGCTGGTTCGGACGCCGAGCGCGCAGGGCTGCCGCTCCCGCCGCCCGCAGACGACGGCACGGGGAGGGCCAGCGGTGGGCGCGCCGCAGGCGATGCGGGCGCAGGCGGCGTCGTGGTCCGCGCTTGCGCGTGTTGCGGCGTCGACGGCGCAGAGCCGCTCGCCGCGCCCGTGAGCGCCAGCGGGGGCGTCTTGGGCTGCGCCTCCTCGGCAGGCACCGCACTCGCCCTCCGCTGCTGCTCAGGCCGGAGTGGTGGCTCCTCCCCAGGCGTGGACGAGCCCGTGCTCCCCGCGCTCCCTCCTCCGCCGCCGGTAGAGAGGCTTGCGATCCCCGCCCCCAAAGCGCTCGTCGCGCGCGCGAGCATCCCGATACCCTGCGCGGCGGCGCGCGCTGTCCGGCGTCCCCGGCGCGGGCGCGGGTGCGGGCGCGACGTCGGGCAGTTCGGGCTTCTCCTGCCCCGGCGAGCGTCCCGCCCCCGCCGCAGAGAGCGCCTCGCGGCTGCGGCTCCGCTCGACGGCCCCTCCTGCGCGCGGGCGGCTCGGCGATCCACCTCCCGCGCCGTCGACGGGCGGGAAGTAGCTCAGCAGCGGGACGGCCCCCACTGCGACGGCCGCGGCGGCGGGGTCGGCGCTCTGCTGCAAGAAGTACGAGAGGCGCGCTGCGGCTGCGGCCGGGGAGGGGTCCGCTAGCGGCGTGGAAGGCGTTCCCGGCGCCCCGGCGGAGGGGCGGCGTGGCGGTGTGAGCGGCGGGGCGATGGAGGAAGAGGCGGACGCGACGCTCGGGCGGCGCTCCTCCGCAATCGTGGCGGGAACGGCGACCCGCGCGGTGAAGACGTCCCCGTCGTCCTCATCGCTCGAGCTGCCGTCCTCCTCCGGCTGAGCGACGAGTGCGCTCCTGCGCTTCTCCTCGGGGGCGACGCTCCTCGCACTCCCCTCCGCCTCCTCCCCCTGCGCCTCCCGCTCCTCGTCCTCCTCCTCCTCCCTTTTCCTACGAAGCATCCACCACGCCGCAGCACACGCGTCGCACGCGCTCGTCCGGACACTGTGCGCCACCTGGCCCGCGTCGAACCCCACGCGGGCGAGCGCGCGCAGGAGCGCCTGGTCCGCCGGGGTGCTCAGCAGGGGCGCGGAGGAGGACGAGGAGAGGAGGGAGAGGTAGTCCACCTGCGGCGCTGCGGCGTCGGCGTCGCCCGCCGCGTGTGCAGCGCCGCCGAGGACGACGCTCCTCGCGCTCGCAGCCCCGCCGCTCTTCCTCCGTCTCACGGTCGCCCCTCCTCCTCCTCCGGCGATCTGCGCGCCCTGCCCAAGCGCACCGACGCCCCCCGCCCCGCCGCCGCCGCCGCCGCTGCTGAGCGAGCGGACGACGGGCGGCGCGCTCGGGCCAAAGTCGATGCTCGCGGTGGAGGGGTGCCGCCGAAGCGGGGTAGCGCTCCCTGCGCCCGAGGGCGGGAGGACGTGCGGCGGGAGCGCGGGCGCGTCGGCGCGACGTTTGCCGGCTGCGATGGCGGAGAGGGCGGTTCGGGCGACGACGAGGAGGGGGAGGAGGCGGAGGGGGGGAGCGGGGAGAAGTACGACCGCGACAAGGAGGTGGACGCGAGCGGGGTGATCGGGTCGCCGAGGGGTGTGGGCGGCGCGGAGCTCGACGCGGCGGGGACGGGCGGCGCGAGTGGAGGGGCGGTCGTAGAGGGGAGGGAAGTGACGGAGGGCCCGCCGCGCCGCGCGCGGGTGAAGAACGGGTGCGCGAGGATCTCGCGCAGGGACGGGCGCCGCAGCGGGTCGGCGACGAGGATCCGCGAGACGAGGTCTGCGGCGTCGGGGTCGAGGAAGGATGGGATCGTGTACGTGCAGGAGAGGATGAGGGAGCGCATGACGGACTCGTCGTCGTCGTCGAAGGGGAGGGAGCCCGTCAGGAGCGCAAAGAGGATCACGCCGAGGGACCAGATGTCGACCTCTGCGCATGGGGGAGAGTGAGCGAGGGAGTGGAGGGAGGGGGACAAGAGACGCACGCTCGCCGAGGTAGCGCCGGCCAGCGACGATCTCGGGCGCGGTGTAGCCGAGGGTGCCGACCTTGGTCTCGAGCCAGCGACCCTTCTCGAACTCGCGGCCAAAGCCCATGTCGGCGATCTTGACGTTGACATTCTCGTCGAGGAGGACGTTCTCGAGTTTGAGGTCGCGGTGGACGACGCCCTCGCCGTGGAGGTACGCGACGCCGAGAACCAGCTGGCCAAAGATGCGCCGCGTCTCGGCCAGCGCGAGGCCGCCCTGCCCGGGAGGGGCAGAGCACGACTCGACGAGGTAGTCGAAGAGCTCGCCGCCGGAGCAGAGCTCGGTGACGAGGTAGATGGACGACTCGGTCGCGACGAGCTCGTAGAGCGCGAGGACGTGCGGGTGCCGCAGCCGCCGGTGGTGGTGGATCTCGCGCGTGAGGAGCGAGAGCGGCGACGAGGGGTCGCTGGGCGAGTACTGCGGGCGCGAGTTAGAGCTTTGTCGCTGCGAGGAGAGGAAGAAGACGGACAGAGGGCAGGCTCTTTGGGACTTGCTTGATGGCGACCCTCGTCCCCGTAAGCCTGTGCACGCCAAGCCTGACCTTGCCAAACGTGCCTGTGTGCGTTCTGCGGTCAGTGCGGGCGCAAAGAGGCCACAAGAGAGGAGCGAGAGCGCGGAAACGGACCCTCGCCGATGATTCTGCCGAGCGAGTATCCGCCGATGGAGCGGATCTCTGTCTTTGTGAGTTCGACTGCGAGTGCGGCATACGCGGCGGAGAGCTGCGAGTCGCGGCCAAGGAAGGAGAGGGTCAGCGTGCGACCGAGACGAGAGGAGGGCGAGTTGCGGGACGAGGACGGAGGGTGCAACCTCGCGCGATGAGACTGGCGGGTAGCGGGTCCGGGTTGTGTAGTCTCCTTCGTCGTGGTGCGCGTGCTCGCCCCTGCCCACAGAGCGAGGAGCGGGCTGGAGGGCGAGTCGGGGTGCGGCCCCACCGGGCGTCGGGCGCGACAGCACCTCGCCGTCGTCTCCTGCGCAAGTTGTTGGACGTGCAGTGCACCCGTCCAGGTTGTCCCGAGTGGATGCGCGACCAAGCAGAGCAGCAGACGGAGGGAGAGGGGCGGGGAGGGGGGATGTACCTCCTGCTGCTTTGCCCAGTGCGAGTGTTGCTGCTGCGGGTTGGGGCGGGTGCGGGAGCCGTGCATGGCCCCTGCTCCTGGTGGCAAGTGCTCTGACAGATCCCGTTACTATTAGGCGAGAGTAGTCGCGTCTCTCGCTTGGTCGTCTCGCTCTGACATCTTGCGCGCACTTCTAACCGCGCGCCTCTCTGTAAGCGCACTCGGGAGCTCTACCAGCCTCGCAGCAGCTGATTCGCCCCCCACCAGCACCATGCCGCCCCAGAGCGGCCTCCCCGACTCGCGCGGTCCGCTCCCCTCCTCTCCCCGCCCCGACCCCCTCTCACCCGCCCGCCCCGCCCCGTGCAGACCTCAACGCAACGTGGAACTTCCTCCAGGATGGCGTCGGTGAGCTCCCCCTCCTTCTCCCCCCCCCCCGCCGAGACCCAGTGGCGCCCGCTCCCTCCCCTCCACTCACCTCGCATGCTCGCCCACAGACCAGATCATGACCCGCCTCAACGACGGCATGAGCTACAAGCAGTACATGGACGTGCGCCCCCTCTCCTCCCCTCCCCTCTTCCACTCGGCCCCGGCTGAACCCCGCTCGCATGCACGCGCAGCTCTACACCGTCTCGTACAACTACTGCACCTCGAGCCGCATGAATTCGGGCGGCATCAACGAGACCCTCGGCGTCGGCGGCAGCGGCAGCGGCAGGAGCGGCGCCAACCTCATGGGCGCCGACCTCTACAAGCACCTCAGCCAGTACTTTGTCAACCACCTCAAGGGCGTCCGCGCCGTGCGTCCCCCCTCTCCCTTCTTCCTCTCGTGCACATGCTCAGCCCCGTCGCACCGCGCAGGAGGCCGCCGACCTCAGCGACGAGCCGCTCCTGCGGTACTACACCCGCGAGTGGGACCGCTACACCACCGGCGCGAGCTACGTCAACCGCCTGTTCACCTACCTCAACCGCCACTGGGTCAAGCGCGAGAAGGACGAGGGCAGGAAGAACGTCTACCACGTCTACATCGTACGCCGTCCTTATTCTCCTCCTTCCTCCCGTGGCTGCGCTGACGAGGTGGCACACACGACAGCTCGCGCTCGTCTCGTGGAAGAGCGAGTTCTACGCCCAGCTCCAGAGCGGCTCGGGCAACAAACTCACGACGGCGGTCCTCAAGCTCATCGAGAAGCAGCGCCAGGGCGAGACGATCGAGACGGACCTCGTCAAAAAGGTCATCGACTCGTTCGTCGCGCTCGGGCTTGACGAGGCCGACACGAACCGGCAGAACCTCGAGGTGTACCGCTCGGCGTTCGAGGTCCCGTTCCTCGCCGCGACCGAGGCGTTCTACACCTCCGAGTCGGAGCAGTACCTCGCGGCCAACAGCGTCACCGAGTACATGAAGAAGGCCGAGGCGCGCCTCGGCGAGGAGGAGAACCGCGTCGACCTGTACCTGCACGCGAGCACCCGCAAGGGCCTCGTCAGCAAGTGCGAGGACGTCCTCGTCAAGAGCCACGCCGAGCTCATGCAGGAGGAGTTCCAGCGCGTGCGTCCTCTCTGTTACCCCCTCCTCCCTCCTGCTGTCTCTGACGCCCGCTCGTCCGCCGCCCCGCGCGTGCAGCTCCTCGACCAGGAGCAGGAGCCCGACCTGCAGCGGATGTACTTCCTCCTCTCGCGCATCCCCTCCGGTCTCGACCCCCTCCGCGAGCGCTTCGAGGCCCACGTCAAGAAAGCCGGCCTCGACAGCGTCGAGCGCGCCGTCGGCGCCGCCTCGTCCTCCTCCGCCGCGGGGACGCCCGCCCCGGGCGAAGGCGACAAGGACGTCAAGCCCGCGGCGGCGGCGGCGAAGGACGCGGCGGGCAAGGACGCAGGCGTCGAGCCCAAGGCGTACGTCGACAGCCTCCTTGCGGTCCACAGGAAGAACAACGAGCTCGTCGCAAAGGCGTTCAGGGGCGACCAGGGCTTTGTCGCGAGCCTCGACCGCGTGCGTCTCCCGTCCTCTGCCTCTCACCGCTTTCCCCGCGTGGCACTGCACGTTGGCTGCCCTGCAGGGTAGACATGGAAGACAGGGTAGGCTGACGCGCTGCGCTCGACCGCCCGCAGGCGTGCCGCGAGTACGTCAACCGGAACAAGGCGTGCGCGTCGCCCAACAAGTCGCCCGAGCTCCTCGCGCGCTACGCCGACTCGCTCCTCCGCAAGAGCAACAAGGCGAGCGAGGACGCCGACGTTGAGCAGGCGCTTACCGACACGGTGCGCTGCCTTCGTCCTCTTCGCTGTGTGAGGGACCGTGCGCTGACCCGCTGTGGCACGCACGCAGATGACGGTGTTCAAGTATATCGAGGACAAGGACGTCTTCCAGAAGTTCTACTCGCGGATGCTGTCGAACCGCCTGATCAAGGAGACGTCCGCGTCCGAGGACGCCGAGTCGTCGATGATTGGCAAGCTCAAGGACGCGTGCGGGTTCGAGTACACGAGCAAGCTCCAGAAGATGTTCCAGGACATCCAGACGAGCAGGGACACCAACGCCCAGTTCAAGGAGAAGATGCAGCAGACGCACGACGCCAGCGAGCTCACCAGTGCGCTTCCTCATTCCTCTCCTCCTCCTTGTACGCGCGGCTGACGCGGCGGCGCGCGCGCAGTGGACTTCCAGGTGCAGGTCCTGAGCACGGCGTCGTGGCCGCTGACGGCGCCGGCGTTCCAGCTCATGCTCCCGCCCGACCTCCTACAGACCAAGGATCGCTTCGAGAAGTACTACACCAACAAGCACTCGGGCCGCAAGCTTAGCTGGATCTGGCAGCACAGCCGGAATGAGTGCGTTCCCTTTCGGGACTGAGTATCAGAGGGAGAAGGTGGGCTGACGCAAACGGGGGAGGAAGGCTCCGCATGCTCTACACGCAGCAGAAGTACTTCCTCGTCACGTCGACGTACCAGGCGTGCATCCTCCTGCAGTTCAACGGGTCCGACTCGCTCTCGCACGCCGACCTCGCAGCGGGGACCGCCCTCCCCGACGACACGCTCAAGCCCCTCCTCGCCATGTTCACCAAGGCGCGCGTGCTCGACCTCAAGGACGGCAACTACGAGCTCAACCTCGGCTTCAAGAGCAAGAAGATTCGCGTCATGCTCAACGTCCCGATCAAGGCTGAGCAGAAGCAGGAGAGTGCCGATGTCATGAAGGTGCGTTCCGTTCCGCGGGGGCTCACTCTCGTTCAGTAGCAGAGGGACTGACGCGAGGATGCGCACGCAGCACGTCGACGAGGACCGCAAGATCCTCATCCAGGCGACGATTGTCCGGTGCGCTTTCTTCTCCTCCCTTTCCCTCCCGGGCACACGCTCTTGCTCGCACCCCAGTGCACGGTCGCTGACGCTCCCTTCACCGTGCGCAGGATCATGAAGTCGCGCAAGACGCTCAAGCACCAGCAGTTGATCGCCGAGACGATCGACCAGCTCAAGGCGCGGTTCCAGCCGCGTGTCGCCGACGTCAAGAAGGCGATCGACACGCTCCTCGACAAGGAGTACCTCGAGCGGAACGAGAACGACAAGGGGACGTACAACTACCTTGCGTAGGCCTCGTCTTGCCCCGCTTCCGCCGCACCCCGCCCCGCTTTCACAACTCGCATAGCATCGCCTCGTCTCGCCTCTTCTGTTCCCCCACTTCTCCCCTCCGCCGCCGCTGTCCCTGATGTACTCCTCGTCTCCTCCCACCTCAGCCTCTACCCGCCTGGTGCCATTCCCCTCACTCCGCTTTTCTCCCGCGCCTTCGTCGTAGCTGTAGATACCCACATTTGCGATCCGCTTGCTTGCTGTCCTGCCTGATGCTGCGATCCTCGCGAGAGGACAGCGCGAGGGGGAGCCGCGTTGAGGTTGACCTTCCGCCGTTGTCCTCGCTCGTCTCGCACGCCTCGCCCGCGCGTCCAGAGGAACCTACACGCTCGTACGAACCACAGGAGCTGCCCCCAACCGCCCACACAGCCTGCGATCCGCACTCTCCCCACTCGACAATCCTCATCTCCCCGCGATGAGCAAACGCCAGCTCGGGCTCGCCGAGGCGTTCCTCAACGCGCAGGGCGCGTCTGTCCGCGCTGCGGTCCCGCCCGCGAAGCGCGCGCGCAGATCGACCTCGCCCAGGACGAGCGAGGACGCGAAGACGCTCAGCACCGCCTCGTCCGCCGGCGAGCCCGTTGCGCCTGCACCCGCGCAGGCGCTGAACAAGGGCGAGGCGAGCTCCAGCCCTCAAACGACCGACGCCGCGCCGGCCTTCTCCCCCACCGCGTTCCTCTCCTCCCTCTCGACCTCCTCCTCCCCTTCCGAAGCGGACCTCCTCGCCCTCGAGTGCGCAACCCTCGACCCCTCGTGGCTCGCCCACCTGCAGGAAGAGCTCCGCAAGCCGTACTTCCTCGACCTCAAGCGCTTCCTCTGGAAGGAGGGCCTCCGCGGGACTCAGGACCGCGAGGGAAGTTGCGGGTATTCCCGCCGGGTGCGTCGCTGCACGGGCTTCTTCGGACGCGTGGGATGAGCGCTGACGAGTGATTGTCGTCGTGCGGACGGCGCAGCGCGGGACGTGTATGCGTGGAGCCGGTACACGCCCCTGCAGGATGTCAAGGTCGTGATCCTCGGGCAGGACCCGTACGACGACGGTGCGCCCTTCCTGCGCTCCTCTCCCCCGAGCATGCCACTGACGGTCTTCCCTGTCCGTCCCCGCTCCAGGCCAAGCCCACGGTCCGCCTTCCGCTCCCTTTTTCTCGACCGGCGCAGGAAGGCTGACAAGCGGGAGAGAGCAGGCCTGTGCTTCTCCGTCCGCCCCGGTGTCAAGATCCCGCCCTCGCTGCGCAACATCTACAAGGAGATCAAGGAGGAGTACCCGCGTTCGAGGTGCCGAAACACGGGTGCGTCGGCACGCCCGTTCGACCGGGCTGCTTGCTGGCCTCGCCTCCCTCCGTTGACGTGCGACACGCTTCCCGAGACCAGTCTGACGCACCCCCCACCCGCGCGTGCGCAGCAACCTCATCTCGCTTGCGCGCTCGGGCGTCCTCCTCCTCAATACGTCCCTAACCGTCGCGCCGCACAAGGCCGGCTCGCACAGCAACAAGGGCTGGGAGACCTTCACCGAGAAGGTCGTTGCGCTTGTTGACCAGCACGGCGGCGGGGGCGAGGGCGTCGTCGTGCTGGCGTGGGGGCAGTGGGGGGCGAAGAGGGTCGCTGGGATGGACAAGGTGCGTCGCGGTCGCGCGGCATACGCCGTGCCCTCCCTGTGGAGTCGCATGCTGATGGTGGTCTCTCCCACTCCCGCAGAAGAAGCACCTCATCCTGACCAGCGCGGTCCGTCCCTCTTCCTCTCTGCCTCATCCGGTTCTCCGGCCGTGCTGACCTTGCCTTCACCTGCCCTGCATGTATACAGCACCCCTCACCGCTCAGTGCCCGCCGCGGCTTCTTCGGCAACGGGCACTTCAAGAAGGCCAACGAGTGGCTCGCGAAGCGGCACGGCGGTGCGTTGCCTCCCCTGCTCTCGCCGCGCGGGTCTTTCCCGCTTGCAGCACGTACTCACGGCAGTTTGTGCACACAGAGAACGCCCAGATCGACTGGACGACGCTCGAACCCGAGGAAGACGAAGCTGGGCTGGACAAGGTGTGAGGAGAGGACGCGCTGTAGAGATTAGCTTCGCTTGCATCGCATTGCTTTGCTTCTTTCTCGCTGCTCGTCGTCGACGCGAGTGACCGATACAGCTGGCTTTTGCGTCAAAGAACCGAGTGAGAAGAGAGAGAACTACGACTGCGCCCCGGGTCCAACCTCGTCCCTTCCACCCACCCGCCTCTCCGCGCGTCTAGAAGCGCAACGGTGAGATGAGAGGCGTGAGATCCTGAGAGTGAGGGGGACAGGACGGTGGCGCTGCTGCGCAAGACAAAGAGCGAAGGCAAGGAGAACTAGACATGCGGGCAACAAAAGCGGGAAGATTGCACAGCACTGCTCATGCTACAACCTCAGCTCGACTCGAAGGCAGCTCCACCCGTCACCGCAGCGTCGCCCGCGGCGGCAGCGACCGTCTTGCGCCGCTTGAGGAGCGGGAGCTTGTCCTCGTCTTGGTCCTCCGCATCGCCTTCATCCTTGATCTCGTCGCGCTTGCGGATCTTGTCGCCCTTGTCCTCGTCGAAGTCGACCGTGTGGTCGACGGCGAAGAAGGTGATCTCCTCGTCGAGCTCGTCGTCGTCGGCGCCCTCACCATCCTCGACCTCGAAGTCCTCCTTCTCGGCAAGCTCGTCCGGCTCATCCCCCTCGTTCGCCTCCATCATCTCGTCGATGCCGGCGAGCACGTGCACGTAGCCGCCCGGCGCCGTGCGGTCCTGCACGAAGCCCATGGCTTCGATCGTCTTCTCGCTCCAGAGCGAGGTGACGGCGAGGTCGCGCTGTTATTCGTGAGAGGTTCAGTAGGAACCTATTCGAGGAAGTGGCACTGGACGCACCTCGAGAAGCGCGATCGCGAGGCGGACGCGAGCGTTGCCCTTGTAGGCACGCATCTGGCGCGGCGTACGCGTGTAGTTCGAGACGAGGTTAACCTGCATCGCGGCACCCGTGCCGGTGAACGTCTCGCCCTCTTTCGCGAGCTCGCAGAGGTAGCTGATGCACGGATACAGTGGGCGATCAGCCCTAACGCCCCTTTGAGACAATCCCAAGCCGCCGAACACGCACCTGAGGAAGGCCTCGCGCTCATTCGACGAGAGAGCCTGGTAGCGCCCACTCGTCTTGCGCTCCTGTTTGATCGTGCCGTCGCGGAGCTGGATCGCCAGCTGAATGCGCTGCGGCATGTTGTTGGCCAAGGCCGTCGCGCGGCCCTCCCTCGCGAGCTCGACCCCTACGGGTTGATATTGGGTCAGGTCAGCAATCACACCTACTCAGCTTCGGAAGAAGCTCACACAGGTAGTTGAGGACCTTGCGCGTGACCTTCTCCTCCTCGGACTGCGTCTTTCCGGGCGTCTTGCTCACCCCCTGGCGGAGGAGGGCGACCGAGGCCTTGAGCTGGGCGCCCGACATGCCCATGGCCTGCAGAAGGGATTGGCAGCCGCCATGTCAGCGTGCAACTACGCTGTAGCTCCTCCCGGTCGACAGTGACCGAGCGTGAAGCGAATAAACCATCAACGTACACGGGCGGCCTTGCCGAGGAGGAGCGAGACGTCGTGCGCGGGGTTGGCCGGGTTGAACTCGTACGTGCGGTTCGGAAACTTGACAACGCCCGTCGCGTCGGGCGACTTGGCGGCGAGGATCATGTTGACGATCGGGTCGACGAACTGGATTTGCGCGTAGAACGCTGCGGTCAAAGCGGGTCAGCTCCTCCTCGACGTACAACACGAGAAACACGTGCTGATGAATCCGATGAGAAGCGCGATCGCCTGCTCCGCGTGCGTCGCCATGGGCATGCTCACGCGCGTGCGGATGGGCATCTCCTTCTGGATCTCCTCGAACGAGATGATGTTGAGCTGTAGGTGGACCGGGGAGAGGGGTGAGACCGGGAGCGATACGAGCAAGACAGCCGAGATGGCCCTTTCCTGCTCGAAGTATTTGACGAAGTACTCGACGACATCGCCCTGGTCATCGGACAGGACCGTACGCTGGATGCCTATGTGAGAGAGAACGTGAATATACAGTCGGGTAGAAGCGAGAGAGAGCAGAAGGTGGGACTTACGGCCCTTCTTGGTGAGGTGCTCAAGCCACGACGGCGCCTTGCCCTCGCCGTTTGCCGCGATCCACTCCTTCTTGCGCTGGCTTCTCTGGAAGTTCCTATTGTCTTCGCAACCTGCGAATGGACGATATACGAGATCAGCGGGGGTGAGCGAAGAAGGCGACCGCTCGAGATCCTCCCCGGCCGACGAGGACAGCGGACGTACCAACGATACGGCGGACGGCATACGCAAGCGCGTCATCGCCACCTCCTTTCGACCACTGCCACGCGATGAGCTCGTGCGGGAGGGGCTTCTTGCCGGCCATGTCGCGGAGGAGGTTCGGGAGCGGGAGCTGCGCAGTGCTCCGGAACGGCGGGAAGAGGGCGCAGAGGTCCTCCGCCTCGCGGAAGAAGTGGTCGTACGCGTCGGTCACTTTCGGCATCGCGTTGACCTGGACAGCGGCGAGGCGAGCGAGGCGAGGCAGAAGTCAAAGCGAGAGGAGCGCGGCGGCCGCCCGCAACAAAGCCGCTACAGCGGGCGAAGGGAGATCAGCTTGTGGTCGACGTGTCTAATGCACTAGCAGACACTCACGGACCCTCACGATGAACAGCGGAGGAGCCTGCGCGTGACATGTTGCGGGAGGTCAATCGCGTCGACGGGTCATCCTCCTCTCCTCCACACCATCGGCTTCGCGCGACGCCGTACCACCGCTGAGCCCCAGACCAAGTCGCGCTCGAGTCCGTCCTCCCCGCAGCCTGTGCACCCCCAGCAGGATGGCGGAGCCAGCCCCTTCGGCCTCCTCCTCATCGACGAACCAGCCGGCGCCGGCGAGTAAGAAGCGCAAAGGCAAGCAGCTCGAGTCCGACACGCCGAAGCAGCAATACAAGTTCAGCGGCTTCGACGCGGTCGTCGCTGGCGACGTCCCGCCGGTCAAGGAGTCTTCGAAGGCGACGAGGGAGAAGAAGGGCAAGGGCGTCCGGCCTCTCCAAGCCCTCGTTGTCAATGAGGGCAAGGGGGAAGGCAACGAGCCGGAGGGCGTGATCGAGAACGATCGTGCGCCGTCATTTCCCGGCTTCTTCCGGCTGGGTACCGATCCCCAACTTCGTCCCCGCAGTTCCCGACTTCGTCGAATTCGACGCCGTCGACCCCTTCGTCGAGAGCAACGAGGTCGCACGCGCTTGCCTACGCCAGATCGTTCAGCCTGCCGTCGAAGAGGCCGCCGAAGAAGCTTCTGTCGCTGTGCGCCGTGTTCCCTCCCCCCGCGTTATCTCGCCGCTGAACGCGCTCCATCCGCTCTGCAGAAGTCGCTCCTCTCAAAGTGGGCTGCAGTCAGCGAACTCGAGGCCGAGCGCAACCCAGTCTACTTCGAGTACGCTCTCTGTCGTCCGTGTGGAGCTTTCTGCTTCCGACGGTGCTGACGGGTTGAACTGGCGCACAGAATGCGCGAGCGCGGCGACGGCTCATTCTACCTCGCACAGTGCCACGACTGGCAGAGTCGATCGTGGCACGTCATCCTCTGGGAGGAAGCGAAAGTGCAGATGTGCGTGATGCCGTTCCTTGTCTCTCGATGCTCGACTGACGAGTGCTGCCTGACCCGCAGCGGTGGCGAGACGACCAAGTTGCAGAACGCGGCGCTCGTGTTCTTCTACATTCTTATCACCGCGCCGCATTTGTTCCGCGCGTACGGCTCGTGCGTCTTAAGGGCAGGATTGCTGAATTCTCGATGCTGACCCTCCCGTCTGCGCGCAGTATCACGAAGGCGCATCTCGAAGGTGACCTCGGCGTATGGCGCCTCAAGTGGGACGATGTCACGACCGGCGTCCCGCTGCGCGACGTTCAGACGGGCTGCGTGTACGGCTTTCGTGTGAGTCGATCCCGTTCTCTTTGCTGTTTGTGCGCTGAACAGCTGGGACGCGTTTCGCAGCGCGCTCCTACGAAGACGCAGCCGGCTGGCCGGCCGTATACGGGCATGACGCAGCGGCCGCGGGACCGCGATGACGAGCATGAGGACTAGTGCGTGAGCGAGCGCGTCGCAGACGATCGCGACGGTCAGGTGTTCTCCTTATCTTCTCATGTCGATGCTGACTCGGGTACTCGCGACGGGCAGGCGATCCTTGGAATGACTACCAGCGCGAGGCGTTTTGGATCGTTCCGCCCGATGTGGACGCCAACATGCCCACTTTCGTCAGCCTCGCCGGCGAGCACTTTCTCATGACTGCGCTCGACGGTACGAACCCCAAGTACGGCCTCAACACGCTGTGTCTCGACTCGGCGGGGTACGACCACCTCATTCTCCCGTCGCAGGCCAAGGCCGTCTTCAGCTACGTCGTCGACCAGCTCTCGCCGCGCACCGAGAGCGGCAAGCGGGTTACCGTGTGTATTTTGGCCCCGCCCACAGCTTGAACCAACGCTGACAGTTCGCATACCTGCAGAAGCAGCTGCTCACGCGCAAATACGTCGAGACTAACTACGCCAAGCTCAGGGAGTTAGCGCCGCTCAAGCCTACGACGCTCTTAAATCTGCTCACCGGCATTACCTGGGCATGGGTCTTGCGTCCGCTTGCCAAGGAGCTCGAGCTCGACCCGGCGATGTTTCCCTCCGGCAAGGTCCCTCTGCACCTCCTCCCGACCAAGGCCGAGCGAAGCGCCGTTCGACAGCTGAAGGCGGATGACGAGAAGAAGCGCGCTGGCGAATCAGGCGTATCCGAAGATCGTGCGTGGGTCGCCAACGCGAAACGCGAGAAGGCGGGCGTGAAGCCCACCAAGAAGTCGACAAGTACCGCGCCTCTCTCGCATATTCTCGACCTCGGCAACGCCTGGGCCGACGGACTTGACTTCGGCTTCGTCGAGGCTGACCCGCCGGAGGAGGCGACGAACGATCACGGCGCTTCGCACGGCGAGAAGGGCAATGAGTAGCCTCGCATGGCTTCGTAATGTCACCAATGCTTTTGCGCGTCGCTCTTCGAGGTGGCGAGTAGTAGCATTGGTCGCAGGCGATGTGTGCGAAAAGGAAGAGAATAAGCAATGGTAAGTTGGCGCCAGCGACTACGAGGCTCTCAGCGACCGGTCCATGTGCGCTTGTCCGTACTCTTTACGTGGGCCGAAGTCACCAGAATGACAATCAACCGCACTCGGCAATACAGAGAGACCCTATGATTATCTAGAAACGCTGCAGCCAGCAGTCAATGACTGCGCTGCGCTTCTCCTCCAGCACAATGCGGACTGCCTCGCGGAGCACGCTGGGGAACTCGCTGGCCTTCTTGACCTTGGCTGACCAGGCACCACCAGCAGCTGCGGCGATGCCTCCGTAGTCCGGGTTCTGTGCGTCGTCGGGGCCGAACGAGATCGATAGCTCGCCCGCAGAGGAAGCGGCCGCAAGACCGTTCGGGTGAACGCCGAGGGCGCTCAGCCGCGGACTCTTCCAGCCTCCGTTGTTGAACACGACGGTGAGGAACGGCTGCAGGACACGCGGAGGTCAGCTGGGTAAGACGGGAAGACACCCAAGAGAGCGCGACGCACCGTCTCGTACCGCCGCGCCATCCAGTAACTCGCGCTCGGGACGCCAAAGATGAAGCTGCCGTCGCCGACAAACACGGTCGTGATGTCCTTCTTGAACTCGGGGTGCACCTCGGCGGCGAGCTTGGCGCCGATGGCGGCGCCGAGGGCCCACCCGAGGCTCGACGCGCCGGACGAGATGCACTCGCCCGCGGCCTTGGGCTCGAGGTGCGACCACACCTGCGGGTAGTTGCTGATCGCCTCGTTGCAGACGAGGCTCGAGAGCCCCTGCTCCGCGAGGAGGTCGCGGTACGCGCCGACGATGAGCGCAGAGGTCATGATGTCGCCCTCTTCGGGCTGCTCGAGCGCGCGGAGCGCAGCGTCCGTCGCCTTCTTCTTCTCGACGAGCGAGGCGCGGCGCGAGCTGATCTGCGCGTCCTGCGCCGAGAGCGACGACGATGCCTTGGCGTAGTCGTGCAGCTGCTCGAGCGCGAGCGCGGCGTCGACCTTGGCGCGGACGAGGGCGGGGTACGTCGCGAACGCCATGCGCTCCTTGAGCGGGTCGACGTCAAGGTGGAAGCTGGAGAGGAACGGCAGGTCAGCCTTGCATCGTTCGAGGGAAGGAGGGGGACGTACATCTCGGCGCCGGCCTTCGGGGTGACGAAGAGCGGAAGCCTGCACGACGACAGTCATGTCAGCATACACACTCACGCGCTCTAGCACGGCTGTAACGCACCAGGGAACGTCCGAGTCGATGATGAGGATGCAGTCGGCCGCCTCGACCGCCGCCTTCCACTCGGGCGTCGCGCCCGCGAACGCAACGCCCTGGTGACTCGGGTGGTTGAAGGGAAGGTTGACAGTACTGAGCGTCGGCTGGAAGACGGGGATCGCAAGCAGGTCGACGAGCTTGGTGAGCTCGGCGACGGCGGCCGGGTTCCGCCCGAGGTAGGAGGTGATGATCAGGGGGGACTTGGCCGCGAGGAGCGACTCGGCAATGCGCTTGACAGCTGTGCGGGAAGAGCTGTCAGAACCCTGCGTGAGAGGGAGCGAGGCGGGCATGCGCACCGTTCTTGTTGAGCGGGTTGAGCTCGACAGGCGACCAGATCTCCTGCGCCCGCACGTCGCCAATAGCGTTCGGGTCGACGTGCTCCTCGGTCGCCTCGCGCTGGCCCCAAACGTACACCGGGCCTGCGAGCGGGCACAAGGTGAGTTAGGAAGGTCCCGCATCTCGCGCGAGAAGGAAACGCACCCTTCGGCTCGGACTGCGCAAACTGCAGCGCGCGGAGGACGACCTGCTGCGTGTTCTTCGCCGAGCGGATCTCGCCGACGTGGCGCATGTACTGCCGGACGATGGCGGGCTGGTCCGTCGCGTTCTGCTCGCGAGCGGGTTAGTCTCGCTCGTCCAGGAGACAGCGGAGAGAGGCGCGCGCACCTGCAGCCAGTGGATGAACTCGTTCCTGCTACCCGCAAGCTCGCCGTTCTCCGAGTAGGGGCTCGCGCCGGCGTAGATGAAGACGGGCGTGCGGCAGGTCGAGACGTTGTGGACGGCGCCGGCAAGGGCCTGCATCCACGCGAGGTTCGTTAGTACTATTCTGAGACTCCGGGACCGTGGCCGAGACGCACCTGCGTGCCGCAGTCGACGTGAACAATCACGGCAGCGGGGAGACCGCAGACCTGGGCGTAGCCCTGCGCGGCGGAGAGGGCAACCATCTGCGCGTGGGCGGGGTTAGTGACGCTATGAGGACCGCGAAAACGAGGCAGTAACGCACCTCGTTGGGGCAGGTGACAATGTCGAGGCTGGGGAGGTTGTACTTCTTGCGGGACGCGAACGCCTCGAGAAGGGCGGGGTGGTCCGACCCGAGGTTGACGAATGCCTTGCGGATGCCGGCCTTGACGAGGACGTCGAGGAAGACGTTCGAGGTCGTGTGGACCTCGACGGGAGCGGTGCCCTTGGACATGGTGAGAGGAAGTTGAGGGGGAGAGGGGAGGTGCGAGGTGCGTGCTTTGAGCGGGTAGACGGCGCAGCTGGCTGGCAGGCGAGCTGTGGAGTGCGAGCTGGTCTTGCGCGTGCGAAGAAGAGCTGCTTGCGAGTGCGGGGAGGTGCGAGATCCAGGCGGAGGCGGTTCCGGCGGGGGTGTGCTGAGCTCGTCGAGGTGCGCGGGCGGGAGCTGAGCGGTGGAGTGCAGGTGTGCTGGGAGCTGGAAAGAAGCAGCAGGACCAGCAAGGAGGCGTGCAGAGCAGAGGAGCGCTGAGCCGCTTCTTCCGCCGCACCTTCGCCCCCACTGCTCCCAGGCACCCGGACCATTCGTCGTGCCCGCACGGCCCGCACCGTGCCCGGCTCTCGGCACCAATCACAGCGCAGCAGCGAGAGGCATCCCGGAGCACCCAGCTCAATCCTGGGGCAACCTCCTCTCCTCGACAGGAGCGCCACGGGGGCAACCCTCGGGCCTCATCAGCCCGTGCGCGACGACTGAGGTCCTGCGTGTCGTGCTGCAAGTCCTTCAGCGCTAGCGCTGCGTCTTCTGCCAGATTTGCGCGCTGTTGAGAGCGCAGAACGAGCCCGCGGGAGCGCGCGAGCGAACCGCGGCCGCGAAGTCGCGGGAGATGATCCGACGGATGGACGGCGCCGAGCGCACAGGCGTGTCGACGACCAGCTGTGCGAGCTGTGGACTCAAGGCGAAGGCTACCTGACGGAGAGGAAGACGGGAAAGCGAGGTCAAACCAGTCGAGGAGGAGGTTGCGCGTGAAAGCTGCTCTTACGCAGCTCTCAGGCCCGTTCTCGCCAAAGCAAAGGGAGGGAGAGACACTGGGTAAGCGTAAACTGCAGCTAGACAAGCAAGCCCTCGCAAGCGACACAAGCGGACCATCGCCTTGTCGACCTTCCCAACCCCAACTCGTCCCACTTCGAGCGGCCTCACCTCCTCCTCAAGCAGCCCTCCACACCCACTCACGTCTCCTTCGCGCCCTGTCTCCCGCGCTCCTCGTGCTCCGTCCTCGCCAGCACCACCCTCTCCCTCCACTCGCCGCTCCACTCCTTCCGGACCTCAACGCCGTACCTCTCGCACACCTCCCTCCCCCTGCACGCCATCTCCTCGCGAACCCCCCTCCCGCTCACCTCCTCCCGCTCCCCGCGCCCCTCACGCGCGCGCACCGCCTCGCGTGCAGCATCCTCCGCGCGGCGGACCAGGCCGGCTGTGAGCGCGGCGGGCGCGTTCGACTCCGAGCGGAGGAGCTCGAGGAGGTGGATCGTGAGCAGGAGGGCGGGGTCGTCTGCCGAGGAGCAGGGGAGCTCGCGGACGGATGGCCGAGAGGGTGGACGAGGGGTCGGACACGAGGAAGGGCGTGATGGGGAGGCGGGAGGCTGGGCGGCCTGTACGTGCCGAGGACGAGTAGCATCAGTATGATGGTACGACGGGGGCCAGGCGGGGACGCTACGCACCGCTGCAGGCTCCTCCTCCTCGAGCAGCACCGTCCTCCTCGCGCCGTCCTCCCCGAGCCCGAGCTCGCCCCAAACCTTCCCGAGGTCCTTAACCGCCTGTACGTCGCGCCTGTAGTCCGCATCCACCATCCCCATCGACTCGCGGCTGAGCACCGCGCGGAGGACGTCCCCCTCCCCCTCGCGCGGGCGGTACGCGCCATCGTCCCCCGCGGCCGCGAGCGGGGCACGGGTCCGACCGCGCGAAGGAGCGTGAGGACGTTGTGCGCGCGGGCGGCCGAGTACACGATGGGCTCGAACGCGCGCGCGGGGGGCTCGCGGTCCGCGGGCGAGGGGTGGAGGTGGCTCCCGCAGAGGTACTTGAGGAAGGTGGACAGGTACGGCCTTACGATGGGCATCGTGCTGCCCTTCGTCGAGCGTTTGGGCCGGAAGAGGAGTGTGTTGTTGAGGCTCAGGACGACGACGAGCGGCTCCGCGGCGGTGCCGGCGGAGGGTCGAACGTCGAGGGCGCCTCGGAGGCGACGGCAAGGTACGCGGAGGAGGGGGAGGGGGGCTTGGCGAAGGTCTGCTGGCGCGTGCGGCGCTCGCCGGCGGAGGGGAGTGCGCTGGAGAGGGAGGAGACGTCGAAGGAGGACGAGCCGGTGGCGCGGTGAGGGGACAACCCGGAGTGCGAGGAGGACATGGTGGCGACTGTGGAGGTGGTGGTGTGTAGCAGGAGCAGCGAATTGCTGTCAGCTGCGAGGGTGTGGTGAGGAGGAGGGAGAGAAGCGACGGACATCCCCCGCTCGCCCTCGACGTATACGGTGCGTACCGCCTCCCTGACTCGCGCCATGTCATGCATAGCCGTCTCCGCTGCGCAAGACGAAGCTAGCAGGCAAGCGCTCCGCGGCCAAAGCGGCGGGTGGTACTCGAGCGGGACCCTCGAAGCGGCATCTCCGCCGCATCCTGCGCTCGCTGAGCGTACCCGACGGCACTGAGAGCGCTCTCCCAGTAGGTTGGTGATCAAGAGCAGGCGTCAGAAGCTGCCCAGGGAACAGCAGAGTCGCGAAGCGATGAGGAGAAGCAGGGGACCGTGGAGCAGGGTGAACGGCGAGCAGCAGCGAGCCGAAAGCAGGGTCGTCCGGGACAGCCGATTTGAGCGGCTAGGTGGTCCATCCCGCCCGTCCGGCGGGAGCGCCGCTTGTCGTCCAGGTCGAACTGCCGCTCCGCCCCTCGCGCGCCTCCTTACCACGCTTGCCTCGCCAAAGCGAGCCCAACGAGCTCCAAACGCACGAGCTCTCCATGGCCGACCGCCGCCGCTCGCCCTCCCCCGGCCCCAGCTCCTCCTACGCCAGGCGCGACCGCTCCCCGCCCCGCCGCGACTCGGGCCGCGACAGGGACTACGACCGCCGCGACCGCGACTACGAACGGGACCGCGGAAGCGGGCGAAGGGGTGACTACGACGAGCGGGACAGGCGCGGCGGTGGGTATGACAGGGACGGCGGGAGGGACGACAGGCGAGGAGGCGGAGGCGGAGGGCGGCGGTCCCGCTCTCCTCCTGGCGGGGCAGGCGCAGGCGCAGCGGTGCGGCGCCGCTCGCGCTCTCCCGCGCGCGGCGGCGGCGCCGGGCCCAGCGGCGGCGACGGCGGGTGGGGCAAGCGCGACGCCCTACCGGACCAGGGCGCGCTCGTCCCCGGCGGGGGAGGGGGCGGCAGGGGCGGAGAGGTCGGCGAGAAGGCGCCGGTGAAGCACGTAGAGCCGGACTTCAAGCCCAGCGGGGCGTTGGCGGCGGAGACCAAGTGCGTTCGATCTCTCTCTCTCCACCTTCTGGCTCTGCGTGCGAGACAGCGCTGATTGTACGCTGTGACGACGTGCAGTACCCTCAACGGCGTCGTGCTCAAGTACGCCGAGCCGCCCGAGGCGCGCAAGCCCGTGCGGAACTGGCGGCTGTACGTGTTCAAGGGCAAGGAGCAGGTCGGTGCGTCCCCGCCTCCGCTTCTCTCGGGTCTCCTGCGGTATCTGTCAAGCGGACTGCTGACAAAGCCGTGCTGCGTACGCAGAGCTCTTCCACGTCCACCGGCAGTCGTGCTACCTCTTCGGGCGGGATCGCATTGTGCGTAGTGCTCCCGCCGTGTTCAGCTTCTCGCAAGTCTCAAGCGCAGAGACTGACCTGGTACGTTGCGATCTCGCTCGTGCAGGTCGCCGACATTCCCGTGGACCACCCTTCGGCGTCGAAGCAGCACGCCGTGCTGCAGTTCCGGCAGGTGACGGAGCGGAACGAGTTTGGCGACACCAAGTCATTGACCAAGTGCGCCATCCTCTCTGGCGTTTCTGTGGCTGCACTGACGGCGCGTAATCTCGCAGGCCCTTCCTCATCGACCTGGAGAGCGCGAACGGGACGATGGTCAACGACGAGGCGGTCCCAGCGTCGCGGTTCTACGAGCTGCGGAGTGGCGACGGTGCGTGGCGCGCTTGCCTCACTGGCTTCCTCCGCAGACGGCGCTGACTCGTTCGTTTGGCGCCCGCCGCGCAGTGCTCAAGTTCGCCTTCTCGACCCGCGAGTATGTCCTCCTGGTCGAGCAGTGACCGCGCTCTCCTGCAACGCCGCTCGCACACCACCACCGCATGCACTTTCCTTGTGGCGCGCGAGGGACACATCCGGACGACGAGGAGAGGAGAGCGGGATCGGGAGGGGCGATCGAGAGGAGGGAGGTTCAGGAGAAGCAAGCTCGGCGACGAGGCGGCGCAGGGTCTGTGCGTTCGAGCTGGCGAGGGAGAACGACAACGGCAAGCGGGAGAGCAAGAAGCAGCCTAGCAGGGCGAGAGAGAGGGGAGCTGTGCGGGATGTTGAGTGACGGTCGCCTCGTGGGAGGAGACGGCGGTGCTCCCGGTTCGCCGCCTCGTCCTCGCTCGTTCACCAACTGCACCCAGCCGCACCTTCCCCTCGCGGCAAGGTTCCCCTCCACCGCACCCCGCCCCACCCGCGGCTCAGCCAGCAAGCACACTCGCTCCTCCCCGCGCGCTCGTCGCACAACACAACAAAGCGCTCCCTTTCGCCCCCGTCTCGCCCGAGCTGCCCAGCGAGTGCCCGACCGGCCCTCCAGCGACGATTGCAGCCTCCGTGGACGCCTTCAGCCCGCACACCGTCGCCCCCGCCGCCCTCACCTCCTCGTCGCGGCCGTCGACCCCGCACCGCCGCGCCTCCTCATCCGCGTCGCACGCCGTGCCCGCGTTCGACCCCGCCGCGTACCTCGATTTGCACGACCTACCCTCGAGCATGCACCTCGACCCCGCCGCTTTGGGGATCCACCCCGCGGAGACGACCTCAGGCGCAGCAGGAGGAGAGGAGGTCCGATGCCGTTCGCGACCGGCTCGTCGGGCATGACCCGCACGGGGAGCAGCTCGTCCGGCGGCGGGAGTGCACAGGGTGGCGGCGCGGGAGGGGGCATGCGCACGCGCGCACGGACGGGCGCACTCCCGCAGGGCGGTGCCGGTGCGGGAGGGGGCTTCGTCTCGTTCGACCCGGAAGACGGCGGCATCGACCTCGACGACGTGAGCGACGACGATGAGCGCGCGGTCGAGGGCCGGCCGCGCAAGCGCAAGAGCGTGAGGGACCTGCGCGGCGCGGCGCAGAGTCAGACGGCGGCGAGCGCGGCGGCACCGGTCAAGGATGAGGGCGGTGCGGGCGACGACGACAAGACCAGGCGGAAGATCTCGATCGAGTACATCGAGGATAAGAGCAAGCGGCACATTACGTTCTCCAAGCGCAAGGCTGGCATCATGAAGAAGGCGCGTCCCTCTCACCCTTCTCTCGTCGATGTTGGCTGACGTTCTCGCTCCGCAGGCGTACGAGCTCTCGACGCTTACGGGCACACAAGTGCTCCTCCTCGTCGTCAGCGAGTCGGGATGGGTGTACACGTTCACGACGGACAAGTTCAAGCCGCTTGTCAAGGAGGACGCGAACGGTCAGCTGTCGGCGGGTCAAAAGCTCATCGCCGCATGCTTGGTTCGCTTCCCCCTCCCTCGTGCTCACGTCCATCCTGCTTACCACCGAGGTGACCCACAGGAGGCGAAAGACGGCGCCCCGGACCTCTCGGAAGCGTACCATCCTACGGCCGCGGCGTCGACGGGCAACTTCGAGGCCAACTCTTCGCAGCACGGCGGACAGATCTCGCTCAAGACGGGTGCGCGCGCCCGCCCCGTCGCGACGAATCGGCGCGTCTCGTCCCGCGGGCGCGCGCACGTACCCTCCGCGATCCAGACGGGCGGCGCGCCCGTCGACCCTTCGCTCCCCTGCCCGCCGGGCAGCGGTGGGATACCGCCCGTCCCGCAGCTGCCGACGCCGCTGTCAAGCACGTACCTCGACACGACGATGCCGCTCCACTCGCCGATCTCGCCCCGCGGTCCCATGTCCGGCGGGAATGGCGGCGGCGGGCCCGGGTCGCGCAGCCTCTCGCACCCGCCCGTCTCGCCCGCGAGGCCCGGCTACTCGCTCCAGCAGCAGCAGCAGCAGGCGCACGCGGCGCAGCAGCAGGCCGACTATGCCGAGATGATGCAGCGCGCCGACATGCTCCACCTCCAGCAGCAGCAGCAGCAGCAGCAGCAGCACGCGCAGCAGGGCGGCTACGGCCAGGAGTACGACCTCTACGGCGGGTCGCACGGCGGGCACAACCTCTACATGCAGGACCTGCCGCTCCCGCCGCCGCCGCCGCACCTCCAGCGGCACCACCACAGCGGCAGCGGCGGCGCCGGGGAGCACATGCTGCACCACCAGCCGTCGCTCGACGCGCTCCCACAGCCACCGCCGACGCTGCACCACGCGCGCTCGTTCTCGCACGGCGGCGGCTCGTCCTCGCACTCGCACACGCCGCACCGCACGCTGCACCACCAGGCGTCGCACGGGCATCTTGGCGGCGAGTATGTCTCGTCCTCCGTTGGGGCGGGGGGCGACTACGGCGGCGGGAACTACACCATGCACCCGCCCGGGTGGCGGCGGCGACCGCTCGCAGCAGGGGTGGCAGACGCCGCAGCACCATGGGGGCGCAAGCGCGCAGGGCACGCCGCAGCATGGCGTGCAGCAGGTGCAGCCGCAGGCGCTGTATGTCGGCGGCGACGACGGGTATGGCCGCTGAGGGAGAGGGTGATAGACAGGAGGTGGGAGGGGTTCGTCCGTGTTCGTGTTCTCCGTTCGTTCGTATCTTTCTGTTGCTCCTTTTCCCTCTCCCCTTTTCCTCGTCTCTCGGACTGTCCGTTCGTCCTTCACCGCCAGGATACCCCTGTACAACCCCGTACAACCCCCTCTCTCTCTCACGCCCTCCATTCACGCCCGCTCGCACGTCTCCTTCCCTCGTCATTCCTTGCGTACCCGATACCTCTGCAACGTCTTTCCTGCACTCTCGTGGCTGTCGCGAGGGAAAGAGCTGGACGGAGGAGGTGCGAGCGGGTTTTGAGAAGGCCAACCTCGCACTCAGCTTTCCTCGCGCGCAACCTTCGCGCAGGGAGCAGATGCAACACGATAACCAACCCAATGCACGCCGAATAACGAAAGCCAAGCCAGTCTACGCCCACCTCGCCTAGATCACCCCTCCATCTCCTCATCCCTCGCCTCCGCCCGCTGCGCAGGCGCGCTCGCCTCGCTGTCCGCGACAGCGCCGCTAGTCGTCGAATCGCCCGACGCGCGGCGCACCTCGGGCGCGGTCTCCCGCTCGAGGAGCAGCCGCTCGAGGCGCGCGAGGCGCTCCTCCACCCGCGCCCGCCGCTCCTCCCCGCGCCCTCCAGCCGCGCAAGCCGCTCCTCCACCCCGCGCCAGCGCCGCTCGCCCTCGGCGCGGACGGCGCCGACCGCGGCGTCGAAGCTCGCCTCCGCCTGCTGCAGCGTCGCGAGGAGCTGCGCCGCGCGCGCGAGCTGCGCGTCGAGCGAGGCGGTCAGGACGCGCGAGTCGAAGAGCGAGTCGTAGAACGTCGAGAAGAGGGCGAGGAACGCTTGCTTTGATGCGGAGTGTGTCGGGTGCGCGGAGGAAGAAGGCGGAGCGGCGAGCCCGGCGGAGTGATGCGGCAGCGCGGAGAAGGACGGCGAGTTCATGCTGACGGGGGGTGCGCCTGGCGCGGCGATCGACGCGCTCACCGGCGGGAGGGGCGAGAGCGGCCCGCCTGCATAGGAGGCGCCCATCGCCGACGGCGGCGGGAACGCCTGCAGCGGGTGCGGGTGGAAGCCCTGCATCCCTGCTGAATGCGGCGGGAGCCCGTGCCCGTGCTGCGAGTGCGGGCGGCTCGACCCCGTCGCGCGTGCGAGCGACGGCAGCCGCGTCGGCGGAGGTTGCTGCTGCGGGGCAGCGAGACGGTCCCGCTCCTTGCCGCCCGCCGCCACCCGAGCGGGGAGAGGTCGTCGTCGGCGCTGCTGCCGACGACGACGAGAGCGGAAAGCTCACGCCGGGCCCAAGGGGCTGGCTCGGGCGGATGTAGTACGAGCTGGACGAGACGAGCGGCGGCTGCGGCTGCACCCCTCCCCCTGTCGCACCGGCAGCAGCGCTCTGGCTCTGCCTCCGCGAAGCAGGCGCCGTCTCCCGCGCCGCCGCCGTTCGTGCGGATGGGCGGGAGCTCGCCGCGGTCGCGGGCGGCGCGCGCAGCGAAGGACGCCTCCATCGGCGAGCCGACGAGGACGCTGGGGATGTCGACGGGGGCGGAGCGTGGCGGGGCGAACGGCTCGCCGAAGTGCGGTGGAACGGCAGTGAAGGAGCCGCGGTGCGTCGCGGCGCCGGAGGAGGAGGGCGCGGACGAGCCCGTTGCGACGGCGGGAGGGCGGTGGCCGCGGCGCTTGGCGAGGCTGGAGACGGCGTCTTGATGCGCGACGGCGGAGGAGGGACGACGGCCGCTCAGTGTGGAGGACGAGGCGGGAGCAGACGAGGCGAGGCTGGCGGATTCGCGACGGCGGTCGAGCTCGCGCTGCTGTTGCTCCTGGATGGGCTGGCCGAGGACGAGCGTCGAGAGGGGGATGCCGCCCTGCAGCGGAGGATGGGTGCTGCGGATGCGAAGGAAGACGAGGGTGCGGCCGCAGTCGAGAGAAGATCGGTCGCCGTCGTTGCGAGCGAGTCGAGGGGGGAGAGACGGCCGGTCCTCTGCCGCTTGTTCGACGAAGTGGGCGAGTCACGCCCTGCACGGGGAGGACGAGCCGGCGCGACGGAGCGACGAAGAGGCGAGGGAAGAAGCGGACTCGCGGTGAGCGAGCGGCGGGGCGGGCTGGAGCGGGAGAGGGAGGGACGAGTCGCTAGAGTCCATCCTGCGCATCGCAAGGAGAGGGGCACGGCGGAAAAGATGGTCAGCGACTTGCGCGCTAGAGGCGGTCGCCGAACACCGCCAGGATCTGCCGGGAACGACATCCGAGGAAAGGAGGCGAGGGCTGAACAGGAGAGGAGACGGCGACCTTGGCCGACGTCGTCCCCTGTTTGTTAGGAGAAAAGGATGAACGCACCTTCCTCTGCAGGAGCAGCAGCGACCCTGACGGGCGCGAGCTCGTCCTCCCCGTCCGAGATCAAGACGCGCTTGAGGGACCCCCTCCTCCCCTGGGGGTCGTCTCTTCTCGCGGGCGCCTCGCCGACGCGCTCAATCACAAGCGCCTCCTTCGCTCCCGCCGCACCGACGCCGACGCCGGCGATCCCCAGACCCATAGTCACCGCGCTGCCGCTGCCCGACGAGGACGAGCCCGAGTGCGGCCGCTGGTCCTGCCTTGGCAGCGAGAACACGGACGGATACGATACCCGCCGCGGCGCCTGCTCCGTCTGTGCGAGGACAGAAGGGATCGCGGACGGCGCGGTGCGGGGCGAGGGAGATCGCGTCGCCCCCGTCGCCGGGGTCGAGGAGGACGAGGGCGCGCCGCTGCTCCCCCTGAATGGCGGGATCGACGAGACGGCGTAATCGCGCCGCTTGAGCTTCGGCGGCGGCGGAGACGCCTTGCGCATCGGCGCGGGAGGAGGAGGAGGAGGGCGAGGGGTTGTCGATGTGGGGCGGGACGGAGCGCGAGGTTGTTGGCGGGCGTTCAGCGGGGGCGTGCCGCTGCTCTCGCTTAGGTGGGTGGTGCTGCGCTCCGAGGGGAGTACTGTGCACTGCTGGTGGGCCCAAAGGTCGCGGCGAGGGAGGGGAGGGAGGCGGGATGGGGCGATCGGGCGTCTCGAGGCGGGGGGAGCGGGCGGTGTGCGTGCTCGCCGTGCGCGGCCGCTACGGCGGAGGACACCATCGTGACAAGGAGGGTGAGGGCGCTGTGCAGGTAGACAAAGAGGCAGAGGTCAGCTCACCGTGCAACGCGCTCAGTCCCCTCTGCGAAGGGCGCGGAGTGAATGGAAGAGGCGCGTCGCGTACGCACTTGTCTGTTCGCGCAGTGCCAATCGCAAGTGTGCAGGGGCTCCGTCCAGCCTGCCGGGAACGCTCACAGAGTGGCCGGGCGGGAAGGCTGGCTCGTCCCGACTGGGAGAGGAAGGTCGTCGACGCCGGCAAACTCGCTGAATGGCCCTGTACGCGCACTAGCTTGATGAAGCCGTCAACAGAGTCTCGCTCGGACAGGCGCTGGCGTCCTCTGCGCGGTGGTCGGCGCGGGAGACGAGGTTCAGCTCCGGGAAGAGATGAGAGTGGGGAGCGGCGACGGCGGCGGTGTGCGGGCTGCGCGTAGGCGCGTTGTAGTGGCAGTACAGCACGCGCAAGGAGTGCACAGGAGCAGCACCGGCGAGCAAAGTTGAGCAGTGCGCACAGCCCGCTTCGCAGAGGCGAGCGCAGACAATGCGCGCACTCCGCGGCATGCGGAGCCGGGGGGCAGTGCTTCTCGAACCTGTCTCTCCCGCACCGCAGAGAGTCGAGCCGCAGGCGAGACAGAGGGGCAGCCCCGGCGAGACAGCGCCCTCCCTCGCGAGGAAGGCGCACCGCAAGCCTCCTCTTTCCGGCCGCGCCGCTCGTCCCAGCGAGAGTGCAGCGTCGCGCGCTGCTCTACTGGAGCGAGCCGAGCGAGCGTGCAAGACCCTCCCGCGCGAGCAAGCCCTCTTACGATGCGCCGCGACGATGCGCGTGAAACCGTCCCGCGGATCGTCTTCCCACCGCCGAGCTGATCTGCGCTGCAAGCTCACGCGCACGGACTAGCGCCGACTGCGCGAGGACTCTGGCGAGGTCACCGCCTCTGTGGAAAGGATCTGCGTCCGCTCGCTCGGCCTCCTTCTCGTCCTCGAGCTCGTCGCGGGAAGGTGCTCGTGCAAAGCGTGGGTGTGTGCATTACTGGCGAGGGCGTGTAACAAGCGAACGCGAGAGGGGAAAGGCGAGAGGAATCAAGCGGAAGTAAAGCGAGGGACAGGGGGACAGAGAGGAGAGGAGGAGAGAGAGGGAGACGAGGGGAAAGGCAGAAGGGAACGCAGGACTGGGTAGAGTGACGATGGCGGGCGAATCTATGGCGGTGGGCAAGGGCGCTGAGGCACCCTTGCCGTCTATTGTAGGGAAGGCGCAGGCGGCGGCGGCAACGTCCTTTTTGGCGTGGCGGCGACGACGGCGCGGCGAGGACTAGGTACAGAGAGAGCGGGAGACGGGCGTCGAGCGAGAGCACCTCAGTGCATGAGCTCGTCCTCGCCCAGCGCGTCCTCGTCACCGCCCGGGCCGCCCCTCTGCGCGAGCCCCGTCAGCCCCGCATAGGGGTTGTGCGCATGCGGGCCGCGCGGGCTCGTCGGCCTGCTCCCGGGGAGGCTGCCCCCGCGCTCGTCGCTGACGGGGCCCGTCGCCGTCCCGCTGCTCGTCCCGCGGCTGACGCCCGGGCGGCCCATCGCCGCGAGGACGGGCGAGCCCGGCTGCGAGCGGTACGGGTGCGCGCGGTGGTGCGCGCGGTGGTGGTGGTGGTCAAGGCCATGCTTGCCCGCGTCGAGGAGCTCAGGGCTCGTCGCGCGCGAGCCCGCAGCGCTGTTCTCCCCGCTCGTACTCTCCGCAGCGCTCGGCAGCCGCAGCGGCGGGAGGTGGACGGGGCTCGCAGCGCGCGAAGCCGCGCGCGAGGCCTGCGCGCTCATGAGCGAGAGGCCCTTGAGCGGGCCGAGGACGGGCGACGTCGACGGCGTGAGCTGGAACGCGAGCTGCTGCTGCAGCTGGCCGATCGCGTGCGCCTGGCCGTGCCCCGGCTGCGAGGCCATCCCGATCCCGGGGACGACGCCCGCGCCGGCATGCACGGGCGGGAACGGCGAGCTCGTCCCGCTCGTCTGCGCCGAGTGCTGCTCAACGCCCGCCCCGCCGGCGGAGGGGTGCTCCGCGCCTCCCACGTCGGACGCGTTCGGGCTCGACGCCGGCGAGTTCGCGAGCGAGTGGTCCGCGCTCGCCGGGAGCGAGTACGGCGCGTACGCGTGCCGGTGCTGGTGGCGCGACAGCGAGCTGTGGTGGTTCGGGTGACTCGGGTCGTGCGAGTGCGAATGGCGCGACGTCGGGTCGTCGGCGGGGAGCTGCGCCGTGCCGTGCTGCGCGAGGAGCGGCTGGGCGTGCGTGTGCGCGTGTGACGCGCGGCGCGACGCCGTCCCCGACGCGGCCTGCTGCTGCGCCATCGCCTGCGCCTGCGCCTGCGCCTGCGCCTGCGCCTGCGCTTGCGCCTGAGCCTGAGCCTGAGCCTGGGCCTGCGCCTGAGCCTGAGCCTGCGCTTGCGCCTGCGCTACCGCCGCGGCGTTCCCGCCCCTGCTGCTGCTGGGCCATCCCCGTCGCGAACGAGTACGGGCTCTGGCCCGGCATGCCCGCATACCCCCAGTACCCGCTCGCGGCCGCCGCCGCCGCCGCCGCCGTCTGGTCGTACGACCCATACGGGGTATTGACCGCGCTGCCCGGCTGGCTGCCGCTCCCCGCGCTGCCCGGCGCCGTCCCCGTCCCCGCAGCAGACGGCGGCCCCGACAGCGGCTTGACCTCACCGTCGCCGCCGCGCTCGCGCTCCGCGCGCTGCTGCTCGCGCTCGCGCTCCATCTCGTGCAGGCCGCTCGCGGCCGCGAGCGCGAGCGCATTCAGCGGGCGCCCGTCCGCGCCTGCTTGCGGCTGCTGCTGCTGCTGCGCCTGGCCGGGCTGCGCGCCCGCCTGCTGCTGCTGCTGCTGACCGACGGCTGCGCTGCCCTGCTGCGAGGCGCCCGCGACGGCGGCGGCGGCCGCAGCGGCCGCGACCTGGTTCGCGAGCTGCTGCTGCTGCTGGGCCTGTTGGGCCTGCTGCTGCTGTTGCTGCTGCTGCTGCTGCTGAAGCTGCGGCGGCATGGGCGGGTAGCCATACGGCGTGTACGACGTCGGGACAGGCGGGTAGCCCGGGTAGGACGTGCTCGAGGCGGTGGAGGGCGGCGCGCCGGGGTACGACGACGTCGGCGGCGGGACGGAGGGGTAGCCGTAGGGGTACATCGGCATCGTCGGGTAGGGGTAGCCGGGGTAACCGGGCGGAGGAGGGTAGTACGGCTGCTGCAGGTGCGCGAGGCGGCGAGTGAGTTGAGGAAGCGCGGGGGAGGAGGCGAGATAACGCACATAGCCCATCATGGGGGCGCCGTACGGGCTCGCGGCGGCGCCAGCGGCAGCCTGAGCGGCAGCGTCCTCACTCTGCGGGCGGGAAAGCGAGAGGAAGGAGCGAAAGGGCGGACGAGGGAGGCGAGGTCAGCAACGCTTCAAGACGGCGTGCATGCCCCCAAGATCGCGGCGCCAGCTCCACCCTCGTGCGTACAGCCCGCGATAAGGGTGCACAGGAAGCGGGAAGAGCGCCGCGGTGGGAACGAGGACAAGGGGAAGCGTCGACGCACCTCGTCTCCCGGGGTCCCCTGCCTGCTCTTCGTCCCCTTCTTGACCGGCTGGCCACTCGCCGCGGCAGCAGCAGCAGCGGCGGCGGCCTGCTGCTGAGCGGTCTTCTTGCGTCCGCGGTCGGACGAGTGGATGCGCACGTGGCGGGTGAGCTCGTCCGAGCGCGAGAAGCGCTTCTCGCATCTGCGCGTTGTGTGACCATGCAGTGGTCAGCAGGGGTTGTGTGAAGGTCGAGGGGTTGTGCGGGGCGAGGGCGAGGAGGATGCGCGTCCGCTGGGAGAAGTGCGGAGGCCCGACGAGGAGAGCGATGCGGCGGTGCGGCGGTAAACAATCGCCCTTGTCACGTCGAGCGCGGTCCCTCGAGCGCGCATGAGCCTCGCAGGGGCCACTCGGGGTCCACAGAGTGCCCATAGGGACGCAGAGAGGCGCGAGAGAGGAGCAAGGACTGACCCCGGGTGGGTGCAGGCGTGAGGCTTCTCGCCCGTGTGGGTGCGGATGTGGCGCGTCTGGTGCTCGAGGCGGTAGAATGCGCGCGGGCAGAGCGGGCACTTGTATGGCCTGCGAGGGTGCAGGCGTGCGCTGGTCAGTCGGGGCGAGAGATCCGCGGGGATCTACGAGCGAGCGAGCGAGCACGCACCGAGGGATCTGGTCGCGCGAGGGGAGGAGGCTGGCGGCGGTGACGCCTGCGGGGGTGTGGCCCTGTGCGTCGAGGGTGACCTGCTGGGGGTTGGTCTGGCTCTGGGGCGGCTGAAGGGGCGAGGAGCTGCGCGTGCGGGTGCTGCTGCTGCGCCGAGGAGGCTTGCTGCACGCTCGGCGGCGCGAGGACGGGGGGCGGAGCCTGCTCCATGGCCTGGCGGCGCTGGAGCCAGAGAGGGGGAGGGAGGCTCGAGGAGGAAGGGCGCGGGTCGCGAGCGGTGAGGCGGCGTGAGGGGTCCCAGGCCTGGGGAAGGAGGGGACGGGGCAAACGGCTGGTCACGGGCGGGGAGGGCGAGGGCGGTGCTGGGTGGGTGCGGCTGCGTGCGCGGATCGGGGGTGCGCTGGCGGGGCTGGCGAGTCAGGCGCTGGCGTGCGTGGGTGCGGTGCAGAGCGAGAGGCGGCGACGGTGCGAGGGTCGACGCTGCCCCTTGCTGGCGTGCGCCGCCCTCCTCGTCCCTCGCGCTCTGCCACGCTCCTTGCACTGCCTCTGTGCGCTCCTGCGCTCACCAGCGCCCGCCTTATCGCGCCCGCCTCCCACTGCTCTGCACCGCTCCCGCCCCTCGCCTCACCCTCCTCGCTACCCTCGCTTCCGCACCCTCTCGCGCTCGATCATCGCTCTCAACGCTTGCCTCCAAGTCTGTCGAAACCTTGCCTTTCCTGCGCACTCTCTCTCGTACCATGGCTGCTTGCACGCTCCCCGCTCGAGCTCAACTCGCCCTCCTCGACGCTGACCGCTGACCGACCCGACGATTCCCTTCCCGCGCATCGCTCGGCCATCCGGACTGCAACCGCTTTTTCTCCTTGCTCCCTCGGCTTCGGGCGCGCGCTTCGGCGCTCGGCGTCGATGCGCTCATCATCAGCGGCCCCCGTTCGGGGCGATCCACGGCGGCGGACGGCCCCGTGTCGGCGAGGCGAGCGACGGCACGGCTGGAAGACAACGTCGGCGCCGCTCTCCCTCCTCCCGGAGCGACAGGAGACAACGCGCAGCATATAGCCATACATCCTTCTTGTATTCCAGCGGAGCCGCGCTGTCTACTCGAGATACTTGGCGAGGAAGTCGTTCGCCGCCTCAAACACGCGCATCTTGTCCTCGTCCTCGTACACACCGGGGATGAGGTCGAACCCGCTGCTCGCGCGCGCACAAACCTCATCAGCACTCCGCGCAGAGGAGGGAAAGCGCTGGGGACGCACTGGTTCGCGCCCTTCTCCTCGATGAGCACGGCGTCGACCCCCGCGCTCTTGAGCGTGTCGACGAGCTCCCGGCTCAGCGCAAACGGGACCATCATGTCCTCGCTGCCATGGACGCACACCGTCGGCGGGACATGCTCCCTCTTCGGCTCCTCCGCACGCCGCACCAGCTCCGTCGCCTGGTACCCCTTGAGCTGCTCGCCGGGGTGGCTAAAGTCGATCGGCTCGGGCACGCGCGTCGACCAGGGGAGGACCTTGCCCTCCTGGATGGCGTAGAAGCACGCCCGCGTCCGGTTGTGCGCCACCATCGTCGAAGTCGACCTCCGCCGGCGAGTGCGACACGACGGGCCCGTCGCGCCGGAGGTGAGACGCGACCTCGGACTCGTCGATGTGGCCCGAGGGGAAGGTCACGGGCGCGTTGTACGACGGGTGGAGCAGGTCGACGCAGCCGTAGAGGGAGTAGCACGCGCGCGGCGGCGGCGAGAGCGTGTACGACGCAAAGACGGCGAGCGCGCCGCCTGCACGCGGCGTGGAACAGGTACAAGCGTCAGTACACGCTCAGAGCTCAAGAGAGCGGAGGGCGCAATGCCTGCTCGCTGCACGCACCGGCACTCGACCCGCTCACCGCGAGCCTCTGTCCGTCGACCTTGCCGCCGCCCAACGCCCTGTCGAGCCTGCCGTCGCGGACAAACTCGCAGCCGTCCCTGATGTCGTCGATGAGGTCGTCGAGCGTCACCTGCGGGACGAGGCGGTAGTCGAGGCTGACGAACGCCCACCCGCGCGCGAGGGTCGCGAGGAGGTTCACGGGCGAGTAGTCGGAGCGGGCGCCGTCGAAGAAGCCTGTTGTGCGATGGCGTTTGCGCAGAAAGAGCGCACAGGGAGAGAAGGGGGCGGTCAGCAGGCGGTTCCGAAGCGAGAGGTGGGGGGCCGCAGGAGAAGCGAGGGGCGAGGGAGAAGCGCACCGCCGCCGTGGATCCAGACGACGACGGGAACGGGCTTGGAGGCGTCCTTGACGTGCTCGGGGCGGGCAGGTGGCACTCGAGGTGCACCTTGTGCCCGTTCACCTCCTTGAACGGAACGACCAGCGTCGGAGTCGGCAGGGCGGACATGGCTAGATGCGGGGGCGGCAGGAGCTTGACGGGCGCCGAGAAGGGTGCTTGAGAGAGACACGAGCGCGGGACGTTGTGTGAGCTGTGAGCGGCGAGAGGGAGAGCCGGAGCGGCGAGCTGCGAGCGGGGTGGAGCTGCCGGCTTCCGATGAGACGACCTTGACAATGGCGCGGGACAACGGGGCGCTCTCCTACAGGCTCGCAACGTGTTCGCGAGTGCGCGCGCGCGCCGACAGCGAAGCCGCAGAGCGCACCAACTCCCCCTCAGGGCAGAACAGACACAGGCGACTGATTCCAGTGTCCCCGCTCTCCCAAGCCCTACTGCGCCCCGCCGATCTGCTGCCCAAGCTTGTAGCTCCCCGCCTTGTCCCAGTCGATCTTGCTCCTGGTCTTGGGCAGCGCGCGCCGGAGGCCCTTGAACGTCGCGTCGCTCAGAGTCGCGTACGTCTCGCCGAGCTGCCGCTGGAAGGACGACTCGGAGGCCTTGACCGCTGCGACGACGGCTTCGGCCGAGGGGGAGGGCGAGAGGGAGGTCGAGGTCTTGAGGGTCGTCGAGAGCTGAACGTTGCCTGCGGAAGAGGGGTGAGCGTGAGTGCTGCAACACTCTTTGCGATGCATCGCGTCGCAAAGGGGACGTAGACACGGAGAAGGGAAGCGACTCACCCTGCTCGTAGTAGTGGATGTTGATCTGCGCCGTGCCCTCGAGCGTGCCCTTGACGTGGTCGAGCTGGTACGTGGAGCGCCAGCGGCCGGTCCTGCACGAAAACCCTCCTTTACCAGTCAGCGCGTCCGGCAAGAAGGAGCTGAGGAGGGAGGGAGCAAGCGCACCAGTAGTTGCTCGGGTTGTACTTGTTCCCGACGAGGTACAGCGCAAACAGCCGGCTCGGGCGCGCCTGCTTCGGCGCCGCGGCCTCCTGAACGGGCTTCTCCCCCTCCTCCTGAGCGGGTGCGGCCTCCTGCTCCTCTGTGGCCTCCTTCGGCGCCTCTTCCGCCGCCCGGCTCGGCAGCCGGCGTCGAAACCTCCATCTCCGCGTCCTCGCCCTGGCCCTCTGCAGCAGCAGCAGGCGCGGCCTCCTCCCCGTTCGCGCTCTCCACACTGTCAGCGGGGAGCGCCTCCGTCGCTGCGTCCGCCGTCTCCGCCGCGACGTCCGCGACCTCCTCCTCCTCGGCGCTCGCGCCCTTCTCCTCCTCCTTCTCGACGGGGGCCGGATACGCCGGGTCCGGCAGCGCAAACACCGCGCTCACGCCCGAGGCGTAGTGGTTCGCGGTGTACTTGTGCAAAAGGCCGTCGAGCGCTGAGCGGATGGAGGCGGTCTCGGGGTCGGGAGTGGGCGAGAGTGGGAGGGGGTCGGAGGCCTTCTGCGCGCGTTGGGGAAGCAGGGTCATTCCCGATGCTACACTCATGGACGCCCGTCGTGCGCATGCGCGCACAGCGGGCGAAGGGCAGAAAGCGCGAGAGAGGGAACGCACCGCCGCGACCGCGTCCCACTGGAAGGTCCGCCCGCCCCTCGGCTCGACGTGCCTCTCCTCCTCGCCCTCGACCGCACTCGCCGACGTGATGAGCGCCTTCCCGCCCTCCGCCCCATGCCCAGGGAGGTCCACCACCGTGAGCTGCTCCTCCGCATACCGTCTCAGCGCGGGGCGCAGCGCAGCCTCGAGCTCGGCTTCCCCGCCGGGGAGGAGCGGAGTGACGAGGGCGCGGAGGTCCGCGTAGACGTCGTTTACTGCGTGCGTGAGTGAGGGTCAGAGGGAGAGGGGAGCGAGCGGGGAGGGACGGGGGGCGCACGCTCGCCTGGCGGGGACTGGAGGAGGAAGGCGGACGCGGCAGAGAGGGCGGCGGGGACGTCGATGTCGGCCATGGCTGCGCTTTCGCGGGCTGGGAGGGCGAGGGGAGGAGGGGAGCGAGGTGGGGGGATGACGAGGAGAGGCTTGGGCGCAGAGGGAGGACGGCGCGCAAGTGGGTGGGGTGCTGGGGCTGCTGAGTACGGCTAGGCGGAGAGCTGTGCGCGTCGGAGACCTCGGAGCGCGAAGCGAGCGGGATGCGAGCAGCGAGACCTGTGCTGCCCTTCCTCGGCGGTGTCGAAAGCCGCGATGAAGCCCTTCCCCTCGCTCAGCCAGGACAGCTCGCCCTGCATCGCTGTCCCGCACACTTCCTCGTCGGTCCCGCGCCTCTCACACGCGCGGGCAGCAGAAGAAAAGCGTCCATGGCAACCTCGGGCGTAGTGCACAACAATCTCCTCCAGCCGCCGGCATCCTCCTCGTACAGCAGGCTCGTCGTCATGTGCACAGCAGGGCAGGGAGAGGTAGTAGGGAATAGGGTGGAACTGCGCGCGCGCGGGGGCGTTAGGGTGAACTGGGAGAGGGCTGTGGAGAGGAGGGGAAACGCACTGTCCGTAGGGAGGCAAGCTAGAGGCAGGTATCGGGTGGTCTAGGCGAGGGGAACAGAGCCGTTGCTGCGTGTATGCAACGGTAGGTCAGCACCGCGTCCTGCAGCCCGATCGTTCCGGACGAGGTGTCGCTGCATCTCGGTGCGACGGCAGCGAGCACCACGAAGCGGCAGGAGCAGTACGTACAAGACGGCGGTCAGGCTGGTGGTCGGGAGCATCGTCGGCGGGCGGACCGTGAGGAAGAGCCTGCACGTCGTCACACCGTCAGTTCCGCCGTGCACATCGAGAGATAAGGCAAAGACGCACCTGGGCATCTTGCCCAAGTCGCTCCGGATGGGTTGGAGCATGTATGCGGCGTGGTGCGAGTCGATCGAGATGCTCCAGGAGTCCCACATCTCAAACTCGGCGTACTCCGTCAGGACGGCTGTCTGCGGCGTGCACGGGTTCTCCGTCTGGATACGCCCGTCCTCCCGGAACGGCGCCGGGTCCATCGAGAGAGAGCCGTTCGAGTGCACTTGGTACTGCGGGTGGGCGGGGAGAGTGGGAGTGAGCGGGCGCACGTGCGGAGGAGCGGGGGCAGGGGGGACGCACGGTGCCGTGCTGCCAGTACAGCAGTGCCGTTGGGCACGCCGGCTTCGAGGCTGTGAGACAGGCAGATCAATCAGATCAAGGCAAATGCTTCCATTGGAGCAGGCGCTCCGGGCGGAGACGGGCTGCCCAGCTCACCGTTGGCGTTGAAGCGGTACCACGCCGTCTCGAAGTAGCCGTCGTCGGTGAACGAGTAGGCGATGCCCGTGTTCGAGGGGTAGATGAACGGTCGGTTGTTGTTCATCGGGTCGGCGAAGCTCTGTGTGCGCGCACGGGGAGAAAGGGAGGAGGGAAGGGTCAGTCGGGGTCCACGGGACTTGCGGGGGTGCTGGACACAGCACTGGTGCACTGTGCATATTGTGCACGCCGCACTGGACAGCGCGGAGATCTCCAGCGCGAGGCGATGCCGCTCGACCGTCGACACCGCCTCACCGAGGCGTGCTGTAGGGGGTCGTCCCGCGCGACAGGAGGCAAGCGCGACCGCCTACGCGCCTGCGCCCCTCCCACCGCAGCGTTCCGCCCACTGCCCGTCCCGCTGGCGACAGAGCGCACGCGCCCTGTGCTCCCGACGCCTGATCCGTCTTGCGCGCCCTCCCCGCCTCCCCATCCCGCTCGAGCGCCCGCCTGTCCGCCGGAAGTAGCTGGAGAGGGACGCACCGGACCCGTGACAACCGCGCCAGACCCGCTGGACCAGGTCCGGTGAGGGAGGTGAGGTTGCCCTGCGCGGCTGCGAGGGGCGAGTGCGCGGGCGAGAGCGGGAGGGCCGAGAAGGCGAGGTACAGGGCGGAGAGGGTGCCGGCGAGGGAGAGCATGGCCGCCGGTGGGAGTCCGCTGGAGCTGCAGCGAGCGGAGGAGGAGGGTCGAGTGAGGAGGTGAGGGAGAGTAAGGGGGAGCAACTGTATGGCAGTTGTATTCGCCCCTACATCTCGTCATCCTCCGACTCTGCGGGTCCGCCACTTCTAGGGCGGTCTATCGACGCGTCTACAAGCACTACTAGTGTGCCCCGTAGTGCTCACGCGGTGTGTGGTGGGTTGACCTCTCCTCTCGACCCGACGCGTCGCGACGGTTTGTTGACTTCCACCAACGCTGCTCTCCCTGCTTACAGAGCGCTCTCCTCTACGCGCCCACTATGCCCCCAGGCGCGTTCCGTGCAGCAGGCAGCACCGGCGTGTCCTCCTCGCGCCCCGCTGCGCCCGCCTCCGCCCACTCGAGCGCGTCCACCACCGCGACGCCACAACAGCAGGGCGCGCCACGCAGGGGCCCGATGGAGATGCCTGGCGCAGTCGCAGGGCAGGTCGTACAGCTCGACGGGGCGCGCGCGCAGGGAGAGGGCGGCAGGGCGGGCCCGGTTGAGCGAGCGGGCGCAGGTGCGTTAACTCGTGCTCTCCTCGTCTGTGCGGGCTGCGGGAACGCTGACCACCTCCGCACACGCCTGTAGCACCGCCCACAAACGCGCGCGCCGCAGCTGCGGGCTGCTACACCCCGCGCCCGTTCTCGACCCCCTCGTCCTCCCGACCGCGCTCGCCGCTCACCGCCGCGCCGAACGGCGCGCCACCCGCCGGCGCCTCCTCCTCCGCAAGCGCGCGGAAGAGCACGACGCTCTCGAGCCGCTCAAGCGAGGTCATCACCTCGGCGCACTTCGCCCGCGCGCGGGCGCAGCCGTCGTCGTCCCGAGCAAGAGGCCGTCGCCGTCTGCCGCGCGGGAGAAGGGCAAAGGCCGCGCCGCGGAGGAGGAGGAGGAGATCGACGAGCTTGCGGACGAGGAGGAGGAGTACGAGGAGGGCGACGAGAACCTCCCGCCGTCGGCGCAGCCCGCCGCGCACGCGACGAAGAAGGCGCGCACGTCGCTCGACTCGGGGTACGAGACCGGTCGGGGGGATGCGCGCGCAGAGGGTGGGACGGCAGCGGTGGAAGGGGAGGCAGAGGGGGCGGGCGACGTCGAGATCCCCGAGAGCGAGATCGGCGGCGAGGGCGGACTGCTCCTCGAGGAGGCGGTCGCGCAGGGCCTCGGGGCGCCCGTGCCGCCCCCGGTGCAGAGCGCGGCGGCGGGGACGGCGGCGACGTTGCAGTCGAGCGGGCAGGCCGGTAGCGGCGGCGAGAACGAGGTGCGCTGCCCTCCCTCCCGGCTCTCTCGCGGTGTACTCACTCTCTGCGCGCAGCCCAACGTCGAGGCGCTCGAGCACCACCTCCTCAAGCTCACGGAGCGCCGCGCGGCCATGATGCAGGAGTTTGTCGAGATCGCGACGAACGGCGGCGGGTGGTCCGAAGGCGGGCGCGACGAGGGCGAGGTGCGGGTGTCGCTGTGCGTTCGCGCTTCTCCACGTCTTGCTTGCACGACTCGCACGCGCCTTGCTGACTTTGAAGAACGGTCGCGAAACGCAGCTCCTACGTCGAGGAGCGCCTCCCCGAAGCACGTGCCCGCCTCAATGCGCTCGGCGTCTCCTTCGCCCCTCCAGCTTGAAACGGAGCGCCTGGCCAACACGCTCGAGGAGCTCGCCGAGGTGATCGCGACGGGCGGGCTGAGCCAGGCCGGCAACGACGAGGAGTTACTGCGGCAACCTGTGCGCCCTCCCATCCCTCCCATTCCATCGGCTGAACTGACCCTGCCGCCCGCGCGCACACAGCGCGTTCCACGACTCGCGCATCGCCAAGCTCAAAGCCTCGGGGTACGTCTCCTCGCCGCGCCCGACGTCGGGTCCGCCACCGCACGCATCGCCTCGCTCCTCCCGAGCGGGATCGTCCCCTCCCCCTTGGGCGCGTCCGCGCACCCGTTTGCGCGCGGCGCGGGGCCGTATTCGCCCTCGCTTGCCGCCGCGCGCGCCAGCACAGCAGCAGCAGCGGCCGCAGAGGGCTAGCTCGGTGACGAGCGGGACGGAGAGTCAGAACAGCGCGACGCTGGCGGCGCTGGCGGCTCGCAGGCCTATTCCCCCCCCGGCGCCCGCGCCCGCGCCTGTCTCTGCCCCGGGACCGGTGCCGCAGCCCACCGCAACAAAGCAGGACACGCCCGCGGGCGCGGCGCGCTTCCGCGCTGCGGGAACGGGCACTCCCCTTGCGCAGGCGAGCACGAGCACGAGCAAGCCCCGCCCCGCTGCTGCTGCACCCGCGCCCGCACCGCGACCGCAGCCGTCGGCCGAGCTCCTCGACGAGTTGCTCGACGGCGTCGACTTTGACGGGATCGACATTGACGCCGAGGACGAGAGCGTCGAAATCCTCGAGCGCCCCGCGCCGGCGAGGAAGGCGCCTGCGGGGCGGGCGCTCGGGCTCGGGCGGCACCCGCGCCGCAGGCGATGGTGCTCGACGAGCCGCCCGCGCGGGGACGCGCACCGCCACAGCAGCAGCCGCAGAAGGCGAAGGAGCAGCGCACGGTCTCGGCGCTGTCGACCGCGAGCGACCTGATCATCCAGGAGCCGGCGCCGCGGAAGCAGCCCGTTGCGTCGACGTCGAAGGCCGCCGCCGGAGCGCCCGCCGCGCCGACGAAGACGTACCCGTGGACGAAGGACGTGTACAAGGCGCTGCGGCAGCGGTTCGGGCTGCGGTCGTTCCGCGCCAACCAGGAGGAGGCGATCAACGCGACGCTCGGCGGCCAGGACGTCTTCGTCCTCCTCCCGACCGGTGGGGGCAAGAGTCTCTGCTTTCAGCTTCCGGCCGTTGTCAAGAGCGGCGTCACGAGCGGAGTTACCATCGTCGTCAGCCCGCTGCTGTCGCTCATCTCGGACCAGACGCGCGGCCTCGTCAACAAGGACATCGCCGTCGTGTTCCTCAACTCGACCATGCCCGCCGCCGACAGGAACTTCGCGCTCAGCTGCTTGAGGGCCAGCACACCCCAGGCCGACCTCGCCTACGTGACGCCGGAGCAGGTGCGTCTCGTCGCTCTCCTTTCCTTCTTTCGCCGCGAGACTGAAGACGGACGCCCCGCCTGCAGATCGTCAAGAGCTCGGCCTTCCGCGACCTCCTCGCCGACCTTCACCGCCGCAAACAGCTCGCGCGGTTCGTCATCGACGAGGCGCACTGCGTGAGCTCGTGGGGACACGACTTCCGTGCGTCCGGCTCACATTCCTCCACCGCGCATGCTTCTAGCTGACAAAGCGAGCGGACCGCAGGCCCCGACTACAAGGAGATGGGCACGCTCAAGCGCGACTACCCGGGTGTGCCGATGATCGCGCTCACGGCGACGGCGAACGACCGCGTCAAGCAGGACGTGATGACCAACCTCGCGATGACCAAGCCGCTCATGCTGCAGCAGTCGTTCAATCGCGCCAACCTGCGCTACGAGGTCCGCAAGAAGACCAAGCACATCCTCAGCGACATCGCCGACTTCATCCGCGCAAACCATGCCGGCGAGTGCGGGATCATCTACTGCTCGAGCAAGAAGCAGTGCGAGGACACGGCCGAGCGCCTCAGGCGCGAGCACAAGGTCCGCGCGATGCACTACCACGCCGTGCGTTCCCCTTCTCTCTTTCATATCCTCCTCTCGCCGACTGACCCGCTGTACGCGCAGGGCATGGACAAGAACGACCATCCGCGTGCAGGAGGACTGGCAGAGCGGCGAGATCCACGTCATCTGCGCGACGATCGCGTACGTCCCCCTCCTCCAGCGCAGGACGAAGTGTGGGAGGCTGATGAATAAGCACGGCGCGCAGGTTCGGCATGGGCATCGACAAGCCCGATGTCCGCTACGTCATCCACTACTCACTATCGCAGAGCCTCGAGGCGTACTACCAGGTGCGCATCCGCCGCTCGCGCTCCTCTCGCCAACCCCGCTGACGCTTCTCCGCCGCGCCTGCAGGAGACGGGCCGTGCCGGCCGCGACGGCATGACGTCCGTCTGCGTGCTGTTCTACGCGTACGGCGATACGAAGCTGCTCATGCGGTTGATCGATGAGGGCGAGGGCACGCGCGAGCAGAAGGACCACAACCGCGCCAACCTGCGCCGGGTCGTCCAGTACTGCATGAACGAGACCGACTGCCGCCGCGCGCAGGTCCTGCAGTACTTTGGCGAGGTGTTCCCGCGCGACGAGTGCCACAAGACGTGCGACAACTGCATGATGCCCAAGAACGTCGAGATGCGCGACGTGACCGACCTCGCCAAGGACGCGATGGGCCTCGTCAAGGTCATCCAGAAGGACAAGGGCGTCACGATGCTGTACGCGATTGATGTCTTCCGCGGAAGCAAAACGCAGAAGGTGCGCCCCTTCTCCGCTTGACACTCGGCTCTGCCGTCCTGACTGACCTCCTCCTCACGCCCGGCTGCAGATCGCGCAGGCAGGTCACGACCAGCTCGAGCACGCGGGCAAGGGCGCAGGCATCGACCGCGGCGACGCCGAGCGGCTGTTCCAGCTCCTCGCGGCGGAGCAGATCCTCGGCGAGCGCTACGAGCGCAACGGCCTCGGCTTCACCAACGCGTACGTCACGCTCGGCCCCCGCGCGCAGCAGCTCCTCGCAGGGAGGCTGCAGCTCCAGATGGGGTTCACGAAGGGCGGCAAGGGCGCGAAGGCGACGAGCGCGCCCGCGGCGAAGAAGAAGGGCAAGGAGAAGGAGCTGCCGCAGCGGTCGCTCAACGAGTCGTTCGACCATGACGAGTACGGCGGCGAGTTCATGGACGAACTCCTCGATGATGTTGAGGGCGTCCACGACTCGAACGACCCGGAGTGGTGCGCCCCGCTCCGTCGACCGCCTCTCACGTCACACTTGCTCACCCTCTCTGCCACGCGTAGGGACGATTATGGCGGCCGCGTCGTCCGCAAGTCGGCGACCGAGTCGCTCAAGCAAGCTGTTGCGGCCGTCGAGAAGGGAACGAGCGACGAGATTACGGACGCGCTCCTCGCCGAGCTGATGGCGCTGCGCGAGCAGGTGCGTCGTCTCTTCTCGTGCTTGTGCTCATCTCTGTCTTTCGCTGACGCTGCGTGTACATCCGCAGACCTCGATCGACGAGGATTGCGACCCCGAGGGCATCGTCTCGCAGCGGCAGCTGCAGGTGCGCTCTTCGTCCCCTCTCCGCTTTCCAGCGCTGACTCCCGCCACCGCGCGCAGATCATCGCCGCGCTCAAGCCCGTCAGCTACCGCGAGTTCTCGCAGCTCGAGGGCATCACGGATGAGCAGTGCGGCTGGTGGAACGACAGCGGCGGCAAGGCCGCGTGCGTCAAGGCCCGCAGGGAGGCGAGCGCCGCGGCCGCGAAAGCGAGCAAGGAGAAGCTTGCGGCGCAGAAGAAGAAGCCTGCGGCCACGGGCGCGGGGACGGGCGCGAGGGCCGGCCCGGCGAAGGCGGCTGCCGCAGCGGCGGAGGCGTGCGTCCTCCTATACTCCTGCCAGTTGTATCCGGTGCGGTACTGACGATTCTCCCTCGCGTACGCAGCCGCTCCTCCGCCGCGCCAAAGCCCAAGGCGGCCGCCGCGAGCAAGGCGTCGACCTCGCGCCCGGCAACGACGCAGAAGAAGCTCGACCTGCAGGCGTTCGCGTACAAAGGCGATGGCGGCGCGGGGACGGGCAAGTCGAGCGGGAGTGGAGGAGGCGGGATCAAGGCGATGCCGGTCCTGCGGAGGAAGTGAGGAGGAGGAAGACGAGGGGTGCTTGTGCTCGAGCTTGTTGTTGTGCCTCCCATTCGCCGTGCAGTCCCCGTATCTCCCGTCGTTGCATATCGCTTGTTACGCTTTCGCTCGGCTCAGTGTGCGAGAGGAGAACGGATCGCTTCCAAGCTGACCTTCGCAAGTCGGAGCGGCCGGGTTGAGACGGGACAACGCACGCGCTACACCCGGTAATACAATAAGATCGATCTGCAACCCCTGCATGCGGTCTACACGAGACCTGCGGGCGAGCCAGCGTCAGCAGGTGGACGAGGAAGGAGGAAGCCATGAAGCGCACCCGACTAAGCACTGCTCCGACTGACAACTAAGCCCTGGTCCAACTAGTACGCATGGATCTGCAGGCACCTCTCCGTCAGTGTACCGTCTGAGTGCAACGAGCGATGGGAAACGCAAGCAACGCACCTTGGCCGCGACGCTCATCCACTCGCTCACTACCCGGCCAACATCGTCCTCCTCGTCGACGCGCCCGCCCGCAACGGGGAAGTCGGCGTTCCAGACCTCGATTGCGGAGAAGGTCAGGACGGGGACGAGGCGCTTCTCGTCGCGCGCGAGGGAGGTAGCCTCGACAGGGGCGGGCGAGGCGGGGCGAGGGGTCGAGGGGAGGAGGGCGGCGGCGGAGGAGGAGGCGACGGAGAGCATGGACGCCGTGCGAAGTGGCGCGGGAGGGGGCGCGAGAGCGGCGGGCGCCTCGTCGGCGACGGCGGCGATGGGCGCGACCTCGGGGAGAACTGGCGCCGCCTCCTCCTCGGGGGCCGCCGCGACAGGAGAGGGGGCGGGCTCCTCAGCCGTCGTCGCCAGTGCCGCAGGCTCCTCTTCCTTCTCCTCCTCCTTCTGCGGCGCCTCTCCCGCGCCGTCCTCTTCCTCATCGCTGTCGAGCGCGAACCCCCTCCTCCCCTTCGCACCCTTCCTCGCCTTCTCCTTCGCAGCCTGGACCGCCCTCGCTCTCGCGCGCGCCGCAGCCGTCACCGCAGCAGTCCCCTTCCGCGGCGAGCGGCGCGTGCCCGCCCCCGCCGCCACGTCCTCCGCGTCGTCGGCGGGAGGAGGAGGAGAGGAGCGGCCGAGCGCAGCGGCGGACGCAGCAGCAAGGCGCGCGCGCTTCGCCGCGCGGTCGGTCCGCTCCTTGTCTGCGCCGTCACCGTCTTCCTCGTCGTCGGCGGCGGCGGATGGAGGGAGCGGCGTCGTCGCGAAGACCATCCCCATGTACCCGCTCGGGAGCTCCAGCAGTGAACTGACGACCCTCCTCCCGCGGAACGCCGCCTGCCTGTGCGTCGTCGTCGTCTCTACGCTCGAGCCGGGGGCGTCGTACGGCCGCGGGAGGAAGAAAGTTGAGAGCGGGGCGGGGCCGTCGTGCGCGAGCGAGAACGGGAGGAGCGAGATGGACGGGAGGGCGGGGAGCGGCGAAGCGCGCGGGGCGGCGAGGACGGTCTGCGGCGCCATGAGCGCGGCGCAGGGGTGTACTCGGTGCGAGGGGGCTTGGGCGAAGGGAAGCGGGAGGGAGCCCGTCGAGGCGCGTGAGGCGGGACGCGTCGAGGCGCGCTCGTGCGGGTGGGAACGACGAAGGGTTGCAAGCGAGGAATGGAACAGAGGGGAGCTACAACTAACAGCACAGCCTAGACAACCCAGAGAGAGAGAGAGAAGAGAAACCCGGAAACAGACCCTCAAGCGATTCCAGACAAGCGCGCCCCTCCCCTCGACCCGCTCAACGCACTCACTCAGAGGCGCGCCTGCGGCGTCTGCTGCATCATCACGAGCCCCTGGGCGATCTTGCCCTGGACCCAGCGCTCCGCCTTCGTCTTCTCGAGCCCGATCGCGATCCGCGGGTCGACGACGTCCTGGTTCCCGCTCTGCAGCTGCCTCAGCTTGGCCTTGCGGACCCCATCCGCCGCGACCGCAACGAGGAGCGGGCTCAGGCCGCGGACGTCCTTGAACAGGTCAAAGAGCGTCCGGTCGTCCGGCCGGCCCGTGTCGAGGTCGACGAGGTCCTGCGGCGGCGTCGACAGCGGGATCGAGTTGGCCTCGAACGAGTTGAAGTGCGCAGCAAACTGCGGCGAGATCTCGTACAGGAACTTGCCGAGCGGGAGCGCGAGCTGCGACTGCTGCTGCGGCGTCAACGCCGACGCCGGCGCGAGCGCGGGCGCGGGCGGGTACGCGGGACAAGGCGGCGCGCCGCTGCCGCCGACGGTCGACGCGGGCGACATTGGCGTGTGCTGCACGTACGTCGACGCGCCCGAGGGCGTGGGCGTCGCCGCGGGCCCGATCGACGGGCTCATCCGGTTCGCGCCTGCGCCGCCCGTGCCGGACAAGCTCGCGCGGTGCTGCTGCTGCTGCGGGGGCGCGGCGTGGACCAGCCCGCTCGCGACCGAGCTCGTCGCAAACCCGCCCGGCGCGCCGCCCACGCCGCTCCCTCCGCCGGAGCTGCTCGTCGCGAACCCCTGCGCGGGGACGAGCGGCGGGTTGTCGATCGAGGGGTCGTCGTGCGCGAGGGGGGCGATCCGCGCGTTCTCGGTCGCCTCGTCGAGGGGGAGGAACGGCGCGGCGTGGTCGTGGTCCGGGCGGAAGACCTGCGTCGAGAGCTTGAAGCCCGTCTGGCCCGTCAGCGGCGCCTCGGTGAACGTGGTGAACTCGGCCGTGATGGAGAACGGGCAGTTGCTGCGCAAGTTGGAGCATGAGTGGGATCTCGGAAGTGGCCCAACGAGAGGTGGAACGTACGCGTTGACGGCGCAGACGAGGCGGACCTGCTCAGGCCTGTCGAGAGCTACGCAGACGTCGTGCCCCTGCGTCCACTGGTACGCGCGGTACACTGCAGGGGTTACTGCAGGTCAGCGTCGTGCATCGAGCGCGCTGACGCGGAACGACCTACTCTTCTTGAAGTGCGTCTGCGCGCGAGAAGTGCGTGAGCGGCAGTGCTGACAGGTGTCAGGGGCGAGGGACACGCACTGCGTTGCGGTACTTTCCGCCGGGGTTCGGCGCAGGGCCGTACTTGCGGTCGAGCATGAGCTTGGGGGGCCTGCGGGCCTGGGGCGCGGGCATGGACATGGTGGGAGGGGGGTCGACGGGAGCAAGAGGAGCTGCGAGCGTGCACGGACGGTGGGAGTTAGTCTGGCGTGGCTCGTGTGAAATAGTAGGGTGTCATCGCACCTAGTGAGGAGGTGCTCGCGGGCCCTAGGGTGCTCAAGCGAGGACGAGGGGGCGGGTGTGGGGTCCGGGAGCGAGACGAGGCGGGCGAGGTGACGACGGCTCGAGGGGCCGCAGGAGCTGGACGGGGTGGGCGGTAGAGCTGCACTGAGTAGTCTGGACTGCAGCAGGCGGTCCTCTCAGAGCGAGTGCGTTGAGGTTGAGGACGAACCTCATCGTCGCTCCTCTCTCGCTTCCTCCATCCACTTCTAGTCGCAATGAGCGCAGTGTTGCTCCAGTTCAAGGCAGGGAGGGCAGAGCGCCAGGGTGACTCCAACACCGTCGTCCCGCAGGCTGGTCGCGGGTGCGCTCCTCGTCTCGTCTCGCTCCTCATCGAGTCGCCCCCCGCTGACGCTCCCTCTCGCCTTGCAGCCTCGTCTACCTCCAGGAGGAGGACGGCCTCATGCACTTCTACTACAAGGACCTCGAGTCAAAGTATGCCCTCCCCTTGCCATCGCCCGTCACTCTCGACTCGTTCTCCTCTTCGTCGAACTCGCACTCACGCCCTGCCTGCCCGCCCGCAGCGCCGTCGTCGACGACCTCATCATCTTCCCCGGCGACGCCACCTTCGAGCCCGCGACCGACCGCGTCCACGTCCTCAAGTTCAGCTCGTCGAGCGCCCGCCACTTCTACTGGCACCAGGACGTCGACCTCCCCGCCGACGAGTTTGCCCGCCGCGGTCGCACCGTCAACGAGCTCATCGGCGCAGAGGACGTCGCACCCCGCCGCCGCAGCCATGGACGTCGAGGCGTGAGTCCCGGCCCCTCCGTCCGCCCGCTCCGCAGCAGTGCTTGTTGTAATCCTACCTCCCCGCGCGTACCCCTCGCGCCTCGAGGTCTCAAGGACCGCTAAGATGAGAGGGACGCTACCTGCCCTGCTTCGGCCGCTTCCCGCTCCCCTCTGCGCGCCCTTCTTACACGCCAGCAGCACCTGACCTGTTCCCTCTGTTGCGCAGACCCGCCGCCTCCGACGACGTCTTCATGTCCTCGGCGCCTTCGACCTCTTTCGTGCCCGCCGCAGCGCCGACGGCGGACGCCGCTCCTCCCGCAGGCAACGCCGCCTTGGGCAACGCGGCGCAGCTCGCCCAGCTGCAGAGCATCCTCGCCGGCCTCGGGGGCGGCGCTGCCAGCGGGAGTAGTGGTGTGCCGGGTACGCTCTGCTCCTCCCCCTCCCTCCCTCGCGGCACAAGCAGACTGACGCCCACGCCCCGGCGCGCAGACTTCACCCTCCCGGACGTCCTGCCCCCCTCCTCCGCCTCCTCCCTCCTCTCCTCCCTCCCTCCCACGTCCCTCTCCCTCCTCGCCTCCTTCCTCCCCCCCTCCACACTCCTCCCGACCTCCACCCCCGCCGAGACGCGCGCCTCCCTCGCGCGCGCGCTCCAGAGCCCAGAGTACCGCCGCGCGCTCGGCAGCTTGGACCGCGCGCTCAGGACGGGCGCGACGGGCCCGCTTGTGGCGGGCTTGGGGCTGCCGGAGAGGGCGGCGCAGGGGACGAGGGAGTTTTTGGAGGAGGTGCAGCGCAAGGCGGATGAGGAGAGGGAGAGGGAGGGCGCTGAGGAAGGGGGCGCGTAGTGCTGCTGCGGCGTAGCTGCTGTAGTGAGGAGAAGCTTTCGTCACGCTTGCCCGGCCTGGCGGAAGAGGAGGAACCACAAGACGACCTTCGCAACCCGCTCTCCTTCTCGTCTAGGTCGCCGCGCGCTCGAACCCCTCCAGGACGCCCCTCACGCACTCTCCAATCGCCTCCAGGCAGTATCCGCCTGCGCGCGTTCTCTAGATGAGCCCTCCGCGCCGGAGCAGGAGAAGGGAAGACCGCACCCTCCATCACGAACAGCGTCCTCGCTCCCACGCGCGCAATCGCCGCCCCCATCCGCGGGTACGCACTCATGGTGAGGCGGAAGTCCGTCAGCGGGTCGTCAGCGAAGGTATCGACGCCGAGCCTTTCGAACCCTCGTCAGCCTACCTCTTCTGCGGGGGAGGGTGACGGAGGAGAAAACGCACGACACGATCAGCACCTCAGGCGCCCACTCCGCTGCCCGAGATACGACCCCTTCCAGCGCAGCGAGGTACTCCTCATCCCGCGTCCCGAGCGGCAGCGGGGCGTTCACGTTCGTGCCCCTGGCGTTTGGCCCGCCCATCTCCGACGCGGCGCCGGTGTACCCTTGCCCACAGCGCGAAGTGTCAGCACGAGGGGAGGGGAGAGGGGGAGAAGGGGTGCGCACAGGGGTAGTCGGGCGAGCCGTGCAGGCTGAGGTAGAGCACCGAGGGGTCGTCGTAGAAGGTCTTGGACGTCCCTATGCCACGGCGTTAGCGCCCCGCCTCTCCTAGTCAATGGGAGGAAGCGCACCGTTCCCGTGGTGGTAGTCGACGTCGAGGATCGCGATCCTTGCCTTTTCCCGCGGGAGGAACGAGACGGGGCGAGCAGTCGCTGCGCCTCGCGCGCAGCCACCGCCGCGGCGTTGAGGAAGCAGTACCCGCCGCAGAGCGTGCTTGTCGCGTGGTGCCCGGGCGGGCGGCTGCCTCGACGCGTCAGCGCGAGGTGGGAGAGAAGGGGGGGATACGGACCAGAGCGCGAAGACGCCCTGCCTGGAGGGCGTGGAGAGCAAGGAGGAGAGGGCGGTCAGCGCGACGCGGACAGAAGCGAGCGCGCAGAGGTAGGTGTCTGTTTGGGTGGAAGCAGACGGAGCAGTGAGCAAAAGTATGAGAGCTAAAGCAGGGCGAGCAGGTGGACGGACCGGCCGTGATCGGCGCGCTGAGGTCGAAGGAGTACCGCCCTGCTCAGCGATTGTCAGCGCCCTCACAGAGCGTGCTAAGGAAGCAGGAAGCGCACCAATCCGCGCTATGGCGCTCCCATTCCCCTCGCTCCCATCGCTGGGCTCGAGCAGCATGTCCGCACGGAGGAACGTCTCCGGCAATGCAGCGTCCTGATCCACTCGATCATCAGCGCGGTCGGAGTGGAGGAGGAGGACGACGCACGCGCGACCCGCCCTCCGCGACCCACTCGTTGTAAACCTCGTCGAGAAACGCGAGGTACTCCGCGTCATGCACCGCGCGCACCGCCCTGTCCAGCTCCGGTGTGTGCACCTCCTCCCTCGCCCAGTCGAGGCGGCGCTCCTCGAACGGTGCAGGCGAGCCCGACGAGGAGGTGGGGGCGACGAAGAGGAGCGCGCCGAGGATGCGGCGATACCGCTCCGGGGACTCGAAGTACGGCTGGACGCAGCCGGAGAGGATCTCGTGCGGCGGGTTGTGCAGCAGCGAGCGGGGTGTGGAAGACGAGCATCGTTGCGGAGGGGAAAGGAGGAGGAGCTGATGAGATTCGCGAGGAACACAACTCACGCTTACGGGCTGAGGAAGCGGATGCAAGGCGGCGTTACACTGCGGAACGGGAGAGGAGGACGGGGACGATGCGAAAATGCGAGGAGGCGGAGAGAACAGAGAGAACAGGCAGCTGCGCCCGGATGAGGGGTATCGGGGGCGGCAACGCATCAAAGGCAATGACGGGACAGCGGGGAATAGACGACGACGACGACATGCAGAAGAAGGCGGGAAGGGAACTAGACATGCGTGTGTGGGAGGGTGAAGAGCGAGAGGAGGAGACTGGAGCTCACGGCGCGGGGACGGTCTTGCTCCCGCGCCGACTCAGGATGTTCGAGATGAACACGCCGATGCTGCCCTTGCGCGTGCCCGGCGCGGACGACCCCGGCGAGCTGGGCGCGAGGCTCCCCCGCCGCGACGAGGGCATGCTCGCCTCGCCCATTGGCGGCGAGAGGAGCAGGTTCGCGTGCTTCGGGAGGGCGTCCGCGCCATGCTGAGCGAGTGGAGAAGCAGGCGCGACCACCCCCGCAGGGAGCGCGCTCTGACTGAACGCAGGCGCCGTCGATGGCCGCGCCTGTGCGAGGCGTGCAGCGTGCCGCGGCGAGACGTACATCTCGGGGACGATGACGGGCGGTTCCTTGCCGACCCCGAATGGCGCCGAGTCGTCGAGCGCGAACGGGTTGCTGAACGCCGACGCGATGGCGAGGTTCGGCATCGGCGAGGGCGGCTCGGGCGAGGAGGGCGGGCTCGGCGAGGGGAGGTGCGGCGACTGGACTGGGTAGTCGAGCATCGGCGCATCTGCCTCTTCCTCCTCACGCTGTGCGAACAGCGACGGCGAGCCCGGCATGGGCGTGCCCTCGTCCCCGAGGGAGAGGCCGAGCATCCGGTCGGCGCTCGCAAGCAGCGTCGAGCTCGACCCCGCGGGCGGCATTGGGCGGAGCGGGTCGCTCGACGCACTCGAGACGCTCGCAAGCGACGCGATCGACAGGTTCGAAACGCTCCTCGCCGAGTCGCCGAGGATAGACGAGCGCTGCGAGCCCGCGCTCCGCGGGCGGTACCGCGCCGCCGAGGAGCGCGACGCGCGGTGTCCGTGCCGCGAGGCCTGCGGCGAGTGCGACGGCGGGTGGTGCGGGAAGGAGGAGGGGAGCTTCGGCGAGAGGTGCGCCGAGACGACCGGCGTCGTGAGGAACTCCATCGTGCTCGGCGTATCGGGCCCAAACGACTCGACGGTGCTCGACCGCGAGACGGCCGGCATCGTCGAACTCTCGGATGACGGCGACGGGATCGTCGCATTCGGAACCGGTAGCGGCGCGGGAGGGTCTCGCCGCACGCGCGTGCGGGCGGGCGCACCGCTGCCCTCCGACTGCTCGGACATGCGGCGGCCCTGGTTGGGGCGGGTAGGGGAGGGAAGTGGTAGGTGCGCAGCGGAGAGGCGGCGCTCGATGCCGGCATTGGGAGATGCGAGAGGAGGGTTTGTCGGACCGGGCGAGGTGCGGTCGAACTTGAGCTGAAGCGCAAAGTCCGAGTTGCGCCGGTCACCGAGCCGCGATACAAGTGTCGTAGCCATGCTCGTGCGCGAGGTCTCGCGCGTGAGCTTCGAGTCGACGGCAGCGCAGACATGCACGGGGACAGGGGCGAGGTCGAGTGTGCTGGTGCCGCCGTTTCGCTGCTTGTACGTTATCTGCGGGCGATAAACGAGTCAGTATAGTTCAGATGCAGAGACGGAAGAGCGCGACACACCTTGCCTGCGATGGCGAAAGAGATCCGGAACACGCTGCTCTCGCCCGTCTCGCCGACCGTCCAGCGATGCGGTCCTTGTCCAGGTACCCGCATGCGGAACCTCCCCTTCTCCACGACCTCGGCCGTGTCGTGCGCGACAATCGGGAAGCGGTGCGGGACGAGCGCGGTGTGCTCAACGTCCGAAGGCGGCGAAGGCGTCCGGCCGTGCAGCGTGCGCTCGTCTTCCGATGGCGGCGTGGTCGTCGTCGAAGGCGTGATGGACGTACTCGAACGACTGAAGACGGAGGCGAACCGTTTGGGCGGGCGGCTGCGCCGCCGGCTCGGGCTCCTCGTCGATAGCGAAGTCATGCACGGTCTCGATGTGCGCGCCGCTCTTGAGGTTGGTCACGTCGCGTCGCAGCCAAGTTTGAAGCTCTTGATTTGCACACCGCAGCCGGGCGGAAGGCGGAAGTGCGTGTCGACGGCGCGGCTCGAGGACGCCGAACGACTCGTTCGGAATGCGGAGGTCGTAGTCGAACGGGGCGGGGGAGTTGGCGCATGCGGTCGACGACCAGCTGTGATGAGGGTAGGGGCGGGGGAGGAGCGGGATGGTCGAGTGCCGTACGAGGCTGAGCGGGCGGGAGTACTGCGCCTCAATGCGGCCGTCCTTGACGGTGTCGACGTCTGCGGACGCGTTTGAGTCAGCAGAAACCCCGCATGGGTTGTGAGAACAACGCACAGGCCTCGATGCGCCAGTGACACTCGCCTGGCAGGCGCCGACCTTGAACTGCATCTTGGAGAGGCCTTGGGTGTCGTGCGGGACGCGGAGCGAAAAGCGGTACTCCTTCGGCGAGAATCGCTCTGCATCCGCTCCGTCCTCGGGCGTCCAGAGCGTCTTCTCATGGACGACGTCCCGGACCGTCTCGCGCGAGACCTTGCCCTCCCAGCCGTCGACGCGGACGAGGCGGACGGCGATGCGCCGCACCTCGGGTGGCTTGCCTGACGCGCGCTCGTCGAGCGCGGCCATGAGACGACCACGGACGACGACGTCCGAGACGCCGAGGACCCCGGTGAAGGGGAAGTTGTTGGCGTTGCCGCTCGCGGGGAGGATCTGGAGGGTGATCATGATGGCGGCGGGAGATGGGGGTGTATGAGAGCGTGAGTGGGAGTCGTGTCGAGTCGTTCAGCAGCTGTACATGTCGTCGGGCGGTCAAGGTGCGAGGGGAGGGTCGGGGCGCAGAGGAGGCGAAGGCGGCGGTGCACGCGAGATGCTGCGAGCGAGCCGGGCGTGAAAGGTGGGAGGCGCGGCGGGTCAAGGGGAGAGTCTGTCGCGCGGTCCGATGCAACAACGTTGAAGTCAGCTCTGACCCTCGGCGGACGGGCAAGGGCCCGCCCAGGCGGGGGAGAAAGGGAGGGAGGCGACGCACCTGGCCCTCGTCGGATCCACAACGAGCAACTCGCACCCGTCGCCAGAGGTCCCGTAGCGAGGCTGATGCGCACGCAGAGGGAGCGCACGAATGGAGGCGCACGTCGAAAGGCCGAACGATGAGGGTCCGGCGGCGAGGGCGCGCTAGCGCGGTGCGCTCAGGGGTCGCGGCGCGGGTGGGGCGGCGCAGGCGGGCGGGGTCGGAAGGCGCGGCAGGTGCACGTTCAGTGAGCAGCAGAGACGGAGCACGACGAGCGCAGCTCGCAGGAGGAGCGAGCACCTTGCCCCGAATCTGCACCCGCGCGATGGGATGGCGTCTCGTCCTCGCCTCCTCGGACGGGCAAGGCGCGTCTCTGCCAAACTCAAGCTTCGCGTTGAATTCTGGTCGCCCCGCGCGTCTGCCACGCGGGGACGGTGCCGTGCCTGTGAGGGAACGATCTGGAGCTCAACTCTGGCGGGGCCTCGCCGCGTCCCGCACTCCTCCCCCTCACGCTTTGCGCGTGCTGCCCGCTCCTCAGCGCACGCTGGCGCTCTCTTGCAACGCCAGCCCATGGCATGCCTGCTCTCCCACACCTGGGCAGTCCTCCGAGCCTTGCGCCTTCCCGGACAAGCTTGCCGTAGCGTGAGAAGCGCATCCCGCTTCACGCATCGCAGGGGGCCAGGGGGAGAGACGGCCGGCTGAAGGGGGCGGGGACGACGCTCGAACGGGAGAGACAGCAGCAGCGTGTGCGGCGTTGTCCTCCGGCCGGCGGGCGGGACGGGCTCGACCCGCGCGGAGCCCGCAATCTTGCTCCACCTGGCCTTCACCGCGAGGGGTGACGCCCGCACAAACTGCTCGCCCGCCCGGAGTTGCGCGTGAAGGCTGACGACCTTGTCCGCCTTGCTTGATCGAATCACCGCGAGCAGCTCGGCGCCGCGTCTCGTTCGCACAGCGAGGATGATGGGAGCATGGCCTCGCTGCCGCAAGGCCTCGTCCCCGAGGGCAGCAGCATTGAGCGATGGCCGCGCGCGAAGGGAGCGCTTCGCGCAGGGGGCAGCGCAGGGGCACCTGCTCAACGATGCGCGTGCATCGAGCGAGTCCCATGAAGAAGGGGCACCGGTCCAGGTCTAGCGCCGGCCCAGCGCAAGCAGATCTGCAGAGCGCGTGCTGGCGCAGCGAGCGCCGGCACTTGTCGACTGGTCGTGCTTGGCGACGGGCAGGCAGAACCAGAGTAAGCTGGTAGCGCGACCTTCGGCGGTGGGCGCGAGGGGAGCGAGGCGGCGCGAAAGAGGGCGTGACCGGCGGAGGCGACGCAAGCGGGGGTCTGCATCGAGCTGTGCGGGCAGGGAGCAGGGAAGGTGCGTATGCAGCGGGTGGGAGGAGGGGCTGAGGAGGGACGAAGAGGAGGTCGACCGGGTCCGCGGAGTCCGCTCGAGCGTCTTCCGCTTTTCTTCCATCGCTCTGCGTGGTCGTGCGAGATCCCTATCATGCTTTCCACTGCATTCCACACCTAGTCCAGCCATTCATGACCACCCGCTTGAGCGCCGCCCGCCCCGCCTTCGCCCAACCTTCGCCGGCCGCGCCTCCTCCTCGCTCCGCCCACACACACTTCCACACCGCGAGGATGGCGGCGCCCACGCCGACACCCTCGAGCGAGATCATCCACCTCGTGACGACGTTCACGGACGCGCTCGACTCGCTCCCGCCGTCGTTGACCCGGTCGCTCAGCGATCTCAAGGAGCTCGACGCCGTCCTCAACAGTGAGTGCAGGTCCAGCTATGGAGGACTGTGCAGCTTCCCGTGGCCTCTGGGCACCCAGGCGCGCGCATCCTCTTCCCTCCTAGCACCCGCTGACCCCGTCGCACCGCCCCCTGCAGGCTCCCTCCAGGGCATCACCGACAAGCTCCGCCTCCTCCACCAGATGATGCACACACCCACCCCGGGCGCAAAGCCCTCCGACGAGCCGCCAAAGTACTCGCCGCTCGACCGCCTCAAGCTCCTCCGCGAGGTTGCGGAGGACGCCCGCGTGTTCCGACTCGGCGGGGAGGACAAGATCCGCGTCGCGACCAACACCTGCGAGACTGTGCGCCCTCTGCCTCCGCATCCGTCGAGAAGCGGGACTGACCCCGCGCGCGTGCGCCCGCAGATCGCGACGCATACCTCGCACCTCTCGACGCTCTCGACCCTCCTCCTCAGCTTCCTGCCCGAGCACCTGCAGCCGCACCTCCCCGCGCCGTCCGCGCCACACGGCTACCCCAAGTCGAACACGCCCTCGTCGGCGATCGCCCGCCGGCAGATGTTCGACTACCCGCCGTCGCGGCACCCCGGACAGGGGAGCACCTCGCGCCTCTCGGGCGCGCTCGGCATGGTCCGCGAGCACTACGAACTCACGCGCGCCGGGGTGCCGCCGCCGGCGGTGTCGCGGGCGTCGCGGGCGGGAGGGGGTACGGCGCACGGGGAGGAAGCGTGCGGCGCAGATCGACTACAGCATCTACGGCGACGACTACCCGCTCCCTGGGTCGGGCCAGGCCCGGAAGGACAAGGAGAAGGACCCGGCGCACCGTCACCCGAACCAGTACACCAAGAAGCGTCTGCAGGGCGGCGGTGTGGGCGGCGGTGTCGGCGGGTTCGCAGGGCGCGTATGGCGGCGCGTCCCCCGCGGGCGTCCTGGGCGGCGCGATCTCGGCACAGACGGCGAACGCGGCCGCGGGCGTCTACTCGAACGTCGCGCCACACCCGATGGGGATGACCGCCGTGGAGGCTGTCAAGGAGAAGCGGCGTGGGCAGGACGGCCCCGTTGTGGGCGGTGTGCCGCCCGTCCCGACAAGTGGGAACGGCAGCCGCGCGGGGAGCGTCGTGCCCGGCGCGGGCGCCCCGCCGATGGGATACCCCGGCATGGCGAGCCAGAACGAGTACGACATGGCGACGCTCGGTGTGCAGCGTGCGACGGCCAAGCGCAAGGTCGAGGACGTCGCCGGCGCATCGAAGCGCCGCAAGAAGGGGTGCGTCCTTCCCTTTCGAGGGCGTTCCTTGCGAGCGGAGCGCTCGTTGCATCTGCGACGAGCCCAGCCTGCGGAGAGGAAGACTAACACGACTCGCCTCCCACAGCCTGAACGACTCGCCCGACCTCGCCGCGCGCACCCTCCCCGGTGCCGTGCAAGCCGCGTCCCGCGTCCCGCGGCGGCAGAACTCGAACTCGACGCGCGCGGACGAGCCGCCTTCTCCCGTCGCGGCCGCGGCGATGGAGGACGAGTTTGACGCCGCGATGGACGGCGCGGACGACGACGGCGACAAGACGCTGTACTGCTTCTGCCAGCGTGTCAGCTTTGGCGAGATGATCGCGTGCGATGCGCCGGACTGCGAGCACGAATGGGTGCGTCGCTGTTCCTCCGCTTCCTCGTTCACCGGTGACTTCTCTCCGGTTGGCGCGGTCGAGCATCGTGACTACGGCCTCTGCGCGTTTGCTGACGCCTTCCGCTGTGCAGTTCCACCTGCCGTGCGTTGGCCTCAAGAGCATCCCCGACGGCCGCTGGTTCTGCGACGAGTGCAGGGTACGTCCCTCTTCTCCCTCTCGCTCACTCTCTTCTCGACGCTGACCTGCCTCTCTGCCCTGCAGCGCACCTCGAAGGCGGGCAAGAAGCGGCGGTGAGCGGTGCGGCGTTGAATGGTCTCTGTCGCGAGGGTCTGAGATGGACGTCTTTCCCACGTTCCGCGAGTCATGTCGAGGAGGGAAGCGCTTATGGGGAGTCGCCGCTCGCCCATGTCAGCACCGCGTCGCTCCGCCACTGCGTCGAAGCGAGGATTGCGACGCAGACCGGCTCGAAAGGTCCGCCGTCGCTCGCGGAGGATTCGTCTCGTCTTTGTCACCGCGCTCGCTCGTCCTCCTTCCCGGAAGCGCGCTCGCTCTTCCATCTTGCTGCTCTCGATGCAGCGCACGCCGTCAACCATGTCCAACTCGAGCAGTGCGACTCGCCAGGAGGACCGCTCGTCGCTCTCATCAGCAAAGGCCCCGGCCGCGCCCGCTCCCAAGCCCGCCTTCAATCCAGGTGCGCCAGTCTTCCTTGCAGAGCTCTTCAGGAGTATTGCACGTCACGGAAGCCGACCGGGGCTGACGCCGCCCTCTCGCTCAACTCGCCGCACCGCCTCGTCCGCCAATCCTCAAGTCGCGCTCGCCCTCAAGAAGCTGACGGTTGCGGGCGCGCTCCTCATCGTCGTCTTCTTCGCGTGCGCCCTCTGGCTCTTTGGCTCGCTCGTACGTTTTCCTCGCTCGTTCTCAGCTCCTCGCCTTTCCTCCCCTCAGGGTCAGTTGCGCAGGCACCCTCGACTCGGCTGACTCTTTCGGTCCGTTCGCGCAGTACTACAACGGCAACAAGGCGTACAAGCTCGGCGTTGCAGTCGTCGACTTTGATGGCGGCGCTGTCGGTGCGTCCGGATGCTCCCCTTCCGCTCGTACTCGCTCGATAATCCAGTGCTCGGAGCGCCCTTTCTCGACCGAGGCTGACCTCTTCCTCCATCGTATGCAGGCTCTGCGCTGCTAGCGGCGGTGAGCGCCGTCAACGGGCGGAAGAACCTCCCGACCTTCCACATCCTCGACGCCAGCTCGACCTCTCCGGACGACGTTCTCCAACGCGTCTTCGACGGCACGTACTGGGGTAGTATCGTCGCTACCTCCGGGCATCGGAGCGCTTCGAGGCGGCGCTCGCCTCATCCACCGCTGCGCAGGGCTACAACGCCTCCCACGCGCTGCAGTACAGCGGCCTCGAGGTCCGCTACACGACCGCATGGTCCGCCGTCGTCCTGAGCGCCCTCAACGCGGTGATGCAGTCAACGTATGCGACCTTCCGCCGGAAGACGGTCGCGCCGCTCCTTTCGGCCGGGACGGCCTACTCGCCTGAGGCGCAGGTCCTCGCCAACCCGCTCGGGGCGACGTTCGCCAACCTCGCGCCGTTCGGGTTCGGCTCGCGCATCGTCATCAACACGATCGGTTTCGTGTTACCGTTCCTCTTCCAGGTGCGCCACTCGAACTTGTCTCCATCCCGTTGCTCGCACCCGCTCACTGCCGCTCGATCCCAGTTCTTCTTCATCATGGCCATGAACGGCCTCTTCCTCGGCCTCGGCGTCTACCGTGGCATGTCTCGCGCGGCACCTCAAGTTCCGCCTCGCCATCTGCGTCCTCTGGACGCTCCCGACCTCGCTCTGCAGTGTCGCGTGGGCGACCATGTTCGATGAGAGCTACGACATCGAGGCAAAGAACTTCTTTGCACTGTGGACCGTCATCTGGGTCTTCAGCATGATCACGTTCGACACATTTGACATCGTCACGACCTGGGTTCCACCTCAAGTGCGCTTCGTTCGTCTTGTCTCCTCTGGCTCCCGCTGATCTCTCGTGTGCAGTTTGTCCCGTACATCACCGTGACCTTTATCATCACGAGCGTCTCGGCCGTCATCTACCCGCTCCAGGTGCGTTCTCGTATGCCTCTCGCTGTGCTCCCGCTAACCTTGACCCATCCCGCAGCTGTCAAACGACTTCTTCCGGATTCACTACATCTTCCCCTCTCATGCTAGTGCGTCTCCCCCTTGCCTCGCAATGCTCGTCTTGTAGATCGCAGACTGACCTGCGTCCGCTCAACCTTCCCACCGCCGCTCCTTCCTCTCACCGCCTCTCTTCACCACCCGCCCGCACTCGCAGCCTGGTCCACCATGATCACGATCCTCGGCCGCGGCTGCGTCAACACCCTCTCGCGCGACGCGCCCATCCTCATGGCGTGGCTCCTCGCCCTCAAGGCCGGCGTCGTCCTCTCCCTCCGTCGTCGCGCACGGCAGGGCGTCGCGCTTGCGCAGGTGCAGGAGAAGGGCAAGCCAACGGGCGCGGCGCCGCAGGGCGAGGTCGAGGTCGAGAAGGTGGGCGTGTGAGCGCTCGCGAGAGGCGGACTAGAGCTGCTAGACGGGCGACGACGTCCAGAGCAATATGATAGAGCCTTCTTTGCAGTTCGATTAGTCTTGAGCGTGTAAACAAGGGTTTGTACAGGTTTGCAGCGGGGGTGCGGAGAATAAACAAGAGGGAGGGAAGGAGATGGGCCAAACTCGATACAGACACCTACGCCTCTCCCGTCCTCTTCGACGGCGTCCTCCTGACGTTCAGCGAGCTCCCGACAACAGGCAGCGCGCGGCCCGTCCCCGTGCTCCCGTCCCGGTGCGGGCGATCGACCGCTGCAAACCGGATCGACGGCCCCGCGCCACTCGAGTCGCCCGAGTCCTCGCGCGTGGGCGACTCCTCGCGCGTCGACGCCGCCGCCGAGTGCCCGGGCGTCGCCCGCGCCGCCTGCGCACGCGGGCGGAACAGCTCGCGCATCGCCTGCATCGCGGTGCTGCCCTGCCGGGTCGGCGCGGGGCGGGCGGGCAGGGTTGTTACGGGCGCGGCAACGGGCGCAAGCGCGGCGTCGTCCTCGGCCGGTGGGTCGATGCGGTCCGAGCGGAAGAGGGAGAGCTCGGCGTTCGAGCGCTGCGGCTGCGCGAGGGGCTCCGGCGAGGCCGTGCGCGCCGGCGAAGCGGTGAAGCGGTGCTCGGGCTGCGGCGAGGGCGTCGGGCCAGCCGAGCGGCCGCGCGGTGGCGACGCAGCGGGCGTGTGCACCGCGCTGTCGATCTTTGCGCGCGCGGGCGTCGAGCTGGTGCTCGGCGTCGCATCGACGCTGTTGCGCCGGCTCTCGCGCGAGAGGGTCCTGCCCAGGCGGGCAAACTCCTCCTCGAGCGCCTCGGCGGGGTGTCCGAGGGAGCGGAGCGCGTCGAGGTGCTTCTTGGCCTTGCGGCGCTTCTCCTCGGCGGTAAGCTCGCGGACGGTGATCTTGCCGTCACCGCGCTCGGTCACAACCTGCGAGTGGAAGCCAGTTAGACTCTGTTGGCGGCAGAAGGAAGCGAGAGACGCACCTTGTCGCCCTCGATCCACTCCTCGTAGTCGCGCCCCTGCGGGCTCGAGTCGCGGTACTTGCGCTCCTTCCGGCACCACGCGTCGCGCTCGAGCTTCTCGCGCCGGCGGCGCTCGCGTTCCTCGGCGGTCCCGCCCTCGTCCTTGTGCTTGATGCGCGCGCCGACCGCCGAGCCCTGCCGAAGCATCTTTGCCGCGACGCGCTTGACTGCGTTGGCCTCGTGCTCGCCCGGCCCGTGCTCCTCCGTCAGGACGCGCTTCTGCGCCTCAACCTCGTCGTGCGGGAGCGTGAAGACGCTCTTCTGCGGGTGCGCGGACGCTTTGCGTGCGGCTTCGGGCGACGCGTCCATGTCGATCACGTCAACATTGCCGTCGCCGTGGTCGACGATGATCTGCGGTCGCCACAGGCAGGTGAGCATGCGAGGATGGGAACAAGGGGGAGACGCCAACGCACCTTGCGGCCCTCCTGCCACGTCTTCGTCCCACGGCAATAGCGCGCCTCGAGTGCCGGGTTGCGCTTACTCATCGGCACCGGGCTGACCGACCTGCTCTGGCGGCCCCGCTCGCGCCCCTTGCCCTTACCGCCGCGCCCCCTTGCCGCAAAGTGTGCCTTCGCGTCCGCCGAGTCGCCGACGTCGTCGCCGTCGTCAGCGAGGATATTCCGCGGCGGGTTGTCGTCCATCTCGCGCCGACGGGCCTCGCTCATCTCGCCGCGATGCTCCGCCGCGCGGCGCCGCCCGCGCTTGACGTCGCTCGCCGTCTCGACCTCCTTCTCGACGTCCGTCCCGCCGCGCTCCGCAACGTCCTCCTCGCGGTTGCCCGGCGCGCCCTCGCCGCGCTCGCGCGCGGCCTTGCGCTCCTGGATGAGCATCTCCTTCTTGCCCGCGCCGACCTTTGTCGAGCTCGGCGGCGGCGCGCCAAACATGGCCATCTCGCCCTCGTCGACCTCGACCTCGCGCTCGATCTCGCGCTCAATCTCGGACGGCGTCGGGCTGTGGCCCTCTTGACGCTCCGCCTCGGCCGCCGCATGGTCGACAACCTCCTCCTCCTCCTCCTCGCGCTCGCGGTCAAACGCGCGCTTCTCGTCGTCCTCCATCGACCCGCGCGACCCAGAGCCGACGCCCTTCTCGGCGAGGCTCTCGGGCGACTCGTCCTCGTCGCGGTTGATGACGATGTCCTCGGCGCGGGTCGCACGTTTGACCCTGCTCATCCAGCTCGGCTCGTCCCCGTGCGCGCGGTCGCCGCCGGCAGGGCGGCCCTCCCGCCGAGCGAGAACGTCCGGCCAAAGTTGGAGCGCGTGCTCTGCGCCGTGAGCGTACGCGAGAAGCTCGCCACGCGGAGTGCACGCGCCGCCCCAGGGTGAAGAACGAGATGGAGAGGCCGTGGACCAGGATCGACGAGAGGACGATGCAGTACGTCACGGGGACGATCATCAGCGACAGGCGCTCAACGTTGTTCTCCGGCGGGATGTTCGGCGTCGGGAGCTTCTCGGCGGCGAGGGTGGACTGCGGGCGCGGCAGGGTTAACGGTGCTGAAGGAGAGAGGGAGCTAGCGACGCACGATGAAGATGGCGCCGACGCCCATGGGCCCAAAGTGGCCCGCAAAGATGGCCTCGCGCGTCGTCTTGATGTCCGGGATCCAGTGGTAGAGCGCGTACATGCTCGGCAGGCGGCGGAGGGCGAGGATGGCGAGGCAGAGGAGGAGCATGCGCCACCACGTGAGCGTCGTGTTCTCGCTCTGCCACGCGTTGAACGGCATCGTCGCGCCGATGTAGATGAAGATCGCGCAGTTGGCGAGGAGATCGACCGTCGACGAGAAGTTCGACTCTTCGATCGACTCGGTAAACCTGTCCGCGAGGGGTCGGTAAGTCGACAATTGAGACCGAAAGAGCTGGGATGCACCCAACGCGCTCGAATGAAGAACACGACTCACCAGTCATCCCAAGCGAACGCTGTCCCGCACGCAAACGCCGCCAGCAGGTCGTCGCTCCCCGCGAGAGTTGTCAATCCCGTGACGAGGAGCGCGAGCGCGACATACATGGCGACCATCGACTCGCGGTCGATGAGCTCTCGGCGCTTGGAGAACTTGAGGATCTTGCGGGCGATGATGCCCACCGCGGCGCCGATGATGATGCCCAGGACGATCTGGTACAGGAGGACGAGGACGATCCAGTACCCGATCGCCTCGCCGACCGAGTGCTCCCCGCGGAGGAGGAGGAAGAGGGCGAGGTACTGCGAGCGGATGGGTGGGTAAGTCGACGACGAGCGGGCGGGGAGAGGGAAGAGCGCACCAGAAAGGGAAACGCCGCGCCGTCGTTGCAGCCGCTCTCGGCCTGGAGGATGTGCCGGATATGGCTCGGGACGTGCTCCTGCGCGTACTTGCCCTTGCCGACGACGGACGAGGCGAGGATGGGGTCCGTCGGGGTGACCGCCGCGGCGAGGACGAGCGCGGGGAGGAATTCAAGGCCCGGGATGATGGCGTACATCAGCGCGCCGGAGACCATCCAGCCGAGGAGCATCCTGTGGGCCGGACGAGGTGAGCGAGCGGGCGGGATGGGAGGGAAGCGGGGACGCACATCGGTCCTAGTAGCATCGCTAAACCCCTCCAATGCCGCCATACGTATGCTCTGCGCGGGAAGGCAGGTCAGTCTGAAAAATGAGTGAGCGGGAGAGGAGCGGAGCGTACTTGGGTAACTCGACGCCAACGGCGAAAACCGAGAGCGCGATGACAATGCGGGTCAGTTCGAGGTGATCTCGTCCGTGTGGTGACCTGGGGGCGCGCCGAATCAGTTTCAGAAGAGCAGTGGAGACGGAGAGGACGCACCGTCCGACCAGGTGCGCGGGGCGAAGATACCCGCCGCATATCCACTGCACGCACACCCTCCTCGTCAGTACGCGTCGTTACAGCAGGAGGAGAAGGCGGGACGCTCGAGAAGGCGATGCCGAAACACGTTGCGATGATGGCCTCGCCGACATAGAGGCGCTCCTTGACGAAACCACTGCGCGGCGCCACGCTCGTCAGCCCTGGCTCGACAAGGTCGGTGAACGAGATCCCAACGTACGAGAACAGACCGAAGAAGGTGATGAAGAGCGAGAGGATGACGATCGCGAGGTGGACGATGTTGACCTGCTCGCGTGCGAAGTGGAGGTCTATCAGTGCGGGGCTCGCTCGCGCGTTGCAGGGTCGTCGAGTGCGCACCTCTGTCACGACGCTGAAGAGCTCATGCCTGCGCGTGTGCGATAGAGGGTCAGCGATCTGGGCGGCGTTCGTATCGTTCCTTCGGCGGTGCGTCCGGTCGACGTCCGCGCGGTAGTCCTCCTCCGGCAGCAGCAGATGGACAGCACAGAGGAAGTGGAGGGACTCACGTAGCCTCCTCGAAAGTGCCCGCGCCCAAGTACAAGCTCGCGTTCTGCGGGTCGCCGCGCGCAGGCTCGAACTCCTCCGAGCGCGGGAAGAGGCCGCCCGAGCGCGCGAGGACAAAGTGCGCAAGGGCGCTCCCGTTGCGTTGAGCACGGGGCCGGCGAAGACGGCGGCCATGCGCTGGAGGGGGCTTCAGGAGAGGTGAGGTGGACGGGAGGACGGACGGGGCCGAGGCGAGGAGGTGATGAGGCGTCGACAACGACGACGGCGCAGCGCAGGGCGTCAATGGCGCTGGGGTCGAGGTGCGTGCAGCGGGTGCAGTCCTCTCGTGCGCTGCAGGGCGAAGAACTCGACGTGCGAGAAGAGCGAGCTTCGTGAGCCTCTGCCTCCTCTCCAAACGCGTCGCTCCTGCCAAGCCCTCCCCCTCTCCCGCAGCTCGTGTCTCGCCTTTTTCTCTCCGCCTCCGATAGCCGGTCCAGTACAACTCGTCGCAGTGCACATCACAGTATACACGCAGAACAACACACAAACAGCGCGCAACTCAGATCTTCGACTTGGCCTCGCGCTCCTTCGCATCGCCCGCCTCCTTCGACATCGGCGGCGCGCTCTCGTACTGCATCCGATTCACACGGTCAGCGTTGCTCGTGCAAAGCGAGAGGACGAGGGAGACGCACCGAGTCGGTGCGCTCGACGCCGAGCTCGATCAGCTTCGCAAACACCTGCGCAAGGTCAACACAGCGTCAGATGCGTGCAAGCGGGTTCGAAGTTCTGAGGAACGCACCTTGGCAAAGTCCTCGTAGAACGCCTCGCGGTCCTCGGCGTCTGTGGGCGAGAACATCGAGAAGAGGTGAGCGAGAGCACAGGAGGACGAGGAGCAGCGGGCGGATGGGCGCACACTTGACGACCCATTTCCGGAACTCGGGGTCCTCGATCAGCGCCATGTCGGTCCTGCGTGTGCGTAAGGCTCGTGAGTGCGCGGATCGAGGCGGGGCAGGTGGAGGGAGACGCACGGGAGCATCATCAGCTCTTCGCCGAGGTCCTCGTTCTGCACAGCGTGGAGCGCTTCAGTTAGTTTCTCGTCACGCTCGCAGAGACGCCCGTCACGGCTCACCTTGAACTGGATCGGGCCATCCCACGCCTTCTTCTCAAACTTGAACTTGGTGAGCTGCGCGCGGGAAAGGGCATCAGTCCGGCTCGTCCCGGCTCTACAGCCCGAGTCCTGAGCAACGGCAGGGCTCGCGGGCGCTGCGGGTGGTGCTGTGCCACGCGAAGGGTGAGGCGGAGGAAGCGCGACTGACCATCTGCGCGAGGGGAAACAAGCGAAAGTTAGTTGCCGATCCTGCGAGACGGCAACAACGCGCCAACGCCCCGATGGGGCCGCAGCGCGCACGCTCAAGCAAGAGAGCAAAAGACGCACCTTGTAGAACTGCGTGCTGAACTTGGTCGGCGTGACGCTCCACGCGCCCTCGAACCCGCTCCGGTCCGAGTGGCACCGCCCGAGCGAGTGCGCGCCCGCGAGCGCGACAATCTCCTGGTCGTTGAACCCCATCCGGTAGAACACGTGCCGGAGGTGGTCCGCTGCGAGCGCGCCGTCGGGGAGGCGGCCGCGCGGGGGGCACTGCAAGCGCGAAATTTCGGCGTCAGTACATCTCGCGCCGGAGAAAGGGAGGGCGGGAGGGAGCGCGCACCTTCGAGTCGTCGACAAAGTCGGTGCGGCCGGGCTTCCAGACGACGTCCGGGCCGCCCATCTCCTTGAGCGCGACGACGCCCGCAAGCGTCCACAGGTCGGCGTACGTGATCCAGGGGTGCTTCTCCTTGATCGGCTCGAGGAAACGGCGCGCGTGCTCCAGGCCGGCGCTGTGACGGGAGTGGTTCAGCGATGGATGCCTGAGCGAGCAGGAGGAGGAACGCACTTGGCCGGGTCGCCACCCTCTGCCTCGTAGCGCATGCCGGCGCCGTTGCTGCCGCCCGTCTTGGTCTCGTCGCAGTACGTGCCCGAGGCGTGCCACGCGAGGCTGTGGAGGCATATAGAGGTCAGTTCCGCTGTGTGCAAGTGTCGGGGAGCTGATGAGGCTGCCGGTGGCGGTCGCTGAGACGGCTCGTTGCGCCTGCTCGAGCCGTTCCGCCGCTGCGTGGGCTCGTTCTCGTCGCTTCGCGGTGCGCGCATGCCCACCCTTTGCGATGCGCCCGACAAGGCCGCATCTCGCCGCCGGAGTGAGCCGGGTCCTCGTTCCGCGGTCTGTCGAGGCCTCAAGCTGGGGAAGGAGCGTTGGGCGCTCACCGAACGAGGATGGGCCCGATGCTGCCGTCGTCGTAGTCGGGCTGCTTGAGGATGCTGGCGATATCCTTGCGGACGGCGGCGAAGTCGCCCTTGTGGCTGCTGCTCGCAGCCTCCTGCTGTGTCTTGGGCGGGGCCATGGCTGGTCTTGTCTGTGCGTCTAGTGGGAGCCGTGCGAGTCTAGCGGGTGTGAAGGAGGGAGAGAGGCGTTTCTCCCGGGAGCGACGTCGCCGGCCGGACCCACTCCGCGCGCATTTCCCCGAACGGCGGTTGGGTGCATCCAGTTGCGCGTGAATGCTCCTGCACTGGTAGAAGCACTGCAAGGCACAGACTGGTCCCCGGTGCACTTGCACGCCCCGAGTGATGTCCCGCCCTCCGCGGAGCGCTTTGGCCCCTCTTCACGCCCATCCCGCACTTTCTGCTGCACCTCGCCGGAGATCGCTAGCCTCGCTCGACGCACCCGTGCAGCTCATCAGTGCGGCACCTGCAATCAGCGCAACCTCTGGAGCCGTACTCGCCTTCCCGCACGTCGCAGCAGGGTCTCGAGCTCGTTATCCTCGCCTTGCAAGGCTCGCCAGACAACCAGACCTCGCCCAGGCGCACCAGCATCCGTATCAGCCCCGCCTGAGCTAGCGCGCGTGTCGCCTCCAACCCTCATCCCGCCCAGCCAACTTCATCAGCTCGTCCTCCCCCTCGGACGCTCATCTCCCCATCTCAGCCCGCCATGTCGTCCGAGACGACCATCACCATCCTCCCGACGCATCTGCGCCTCGTGCACATCCCCCTCGCCCGCCAAGAGGCCCTCATGAGCCGCATCCTCGACTGCTGGTGGTTCCGCCGCGAGTGCGTCCTTTCTCCTGATGCGGCGCGGACACTGCCTGCGCGCGGAAGAGGTATGCTCACGCTACTTGCCCGCGCGAACGCAGGAACGACCCCTTCTTCGCCCTCTGCCACAACAACGTCGAGCTCTCGCTCTTTGCAGACGCGGCGGCCGTCCGGCGCTGCTTTGGCGAGTTCATGCGCAAGCCCGAAAGCGCGAAAAGTCCCGTGACGAGGAAGGGCAAGGAGCGCGCGGAGGAGGAGGAGGAGGATGTGCGCGTCGGAGAGGAGCTGTGGGTCGCGCTGGAGATTGCGTTTGGCGGCAACGGCTGGGGTGCGTGCACCTCTCGCTCTTTCGTGTTTACCTAGAGTAGGCTGACGGACTCGCGCATCCGCAGAGGAGGCCGCCCGCGCCTGCACGCGCTCACCTCCCCGCTCGCCGCCTCGAACATCTCGATCCTCTTCGTCTCGACTTTCTTCTCGGACTACGTCCTCGTCCGCGCGTCGTCCCTCGGGCTCGTCACCTCGATCCTCGAGCACGAGGGCTTCTCGTTCGCCGAGGCGGACAAGGCGATGGAGGAGGAGCTCAAGGGCATGCGCGTCCGCGAGGGCGAGGAGCGCGCCGCCGGCAGCGGGAGGAGCACGCGCCGGTCGAGCCGTGCGGATGGCGGCGGCGGCGGGTGCAGGTACGGCGACGTCGAGGACGAGGACGGCCTCAGCGACCTGGTCGGGAGCCTCGTCCTCAGCGATGCAGGCAGCGCGGGCACGGTCAGCGGCGGGGCGGCCGCGGTCCTTCAAGCGAGCGGCCGGGGCCCTCGCGCTCGCCATCGTTCTCGCTTTCGCGTTCCAACTCCCTCCACCTCACCACCTCGATCCCGACCCCGGCTGCGCAGAACCCGCTCTCACCCACCATCGACTCTGTCCCCGTCCCTCCGCTGTCCCTCCTCCCGGACGAGCTGGTCTGCGTTGGTCTCTCGCCCGGACACGAGTCGCAGTGGCGCACCAAGCTCGTCGAGGCACTCTTCTTCCCTGAACGGGTCCTCCCGCGCTCGTCCGTCGCCGCCCCCGCTTTCTCCCCCGCCGCGCACACCACGCCGCTCCCGCTTCCCCTCTCGCGGCAGGCCTCCCTGAACCGGCATCAGGCGCAGCAGCGCTCCGACAGCGGCAGCGGCAGCGGCACGCCGCGCCCGCCCCCGCCCGCCCGCAGCGCATCCACCGCCCTCCCCACCCCGCTCGCGCCCTACCCCGTCCCGTTCGTCGCGCTCACCCAGACGCCGGACGGGACCTCCCTCACCGCGGACGTGAGGCTCCTCCGCGCGCTGTTCCCCCCGCGCGAGGGAGAGGGGGACGAGATGGTGTTTGCGACGGGGGAGGCGGGATTGGGCGGGGTGTGGGAGGGGGAGGAGGGACTGAGGGGGTGGGAGGAAGAGTGGGAGGCGCTGAGGAGGGAGGACGAGGCGCGTGAGGAGGAGGGGGCGAGCAGCGAGGAGAGCGCGGACGAGAGCGCGGAGGAGAGCGCGGGGAGAGTGAGGCTGACGGCGAGGGGTGGGAGGCGGTCAGCCCCTCGGTGGGGGAGTCGGCGTTGCCGAGCACGGATGAGGAGGGCGACGAGGAGGAGGACGGCGAGGACCCGGCGGGGTGCACCGCGAGCGACCGCACGCTGCTCAAGTGCCTGCAGCTCGACTTGATGAGCTTCGGCCTCGGTGCGTCCCTTCGCTACCCCTGTTACCTTGCGATGGGAGACTGACGCTATCGCCTGGCTCGCGCAGACAAGCCCGGCCTCGTCGAGCACTACGCCCAGGTCCTGATCGACGGCGGCGTCCGCTCGCTGCTGTACCAGTCGACGTACGGCAGCGCCAATATCCTCGTCGCCAAGCGCGACGTCGGCCGCGCGCGGAGGCTGCTGCTGCGAGGGTGAGGAAGGAGATGCGCTTGAGGAGGTGAGAGGAGGGATTGCTTCAAGCTTGGCTGCGGCGCTTCGGAGGAGGGGCGACGCTATTCTATCGTCGAATGCACGTCGTTGCAGCTGCTACATGGCGCCCGACTGGAGCGAGAGCACAAAGCGAGAGAGACGAGCGGCCGAGATGAGCGTGTTCGGACGGCCGCGCTTGCTCCAGCCGCGTCTCCCGGTGTGAGTGCCTCTCCTGAGGGTGTGCACGTTATCGAGTGCAATCTGTATCGTCGGCCGTGCGAGCAGGAAGCGGCGGCCGTGCGCGTCGCCCGCCTCACCCGCCGTCGCGGGTGACCCGCGCCCCACCGCCGGGAGCGCCGCTCGTTCGCCCGAGTCCCGTCACTCGCTGCTTCTCTCTCCTCCTTCCACCCTCTCGCTCCGTCCTGCTCCTCGCTAGGGACTCTCGCAACCACTCCAGCCGCTCCCGCACTTCGCACGACCCCGCCTCGCGATGTGCTCGCACCACCCCACCTCGGGAGCCGACACCCAGTCGGCGCTCCTCCAGGCCATCTTGACCGAGCTCCAGCAGGTCAAAGCCAACCAGACCCTCTTCGAGCAGAAGGTGCCCTCCCGCCGCCCTCCCGCCGCCCTCCCGCGCCGTCGTCGCGCTATCGCCCCGCGCCCCCACGTGCTATCATCTGACCTCTGCTTGCCCGCCCGCCACAGCTCGAGTCGCTCGCGATCCCGCCTGCGTCGCCCCCGACGCTCACGTCAGCATCCCGCCCCTGAGCGGCATCTCGCAGGCCGACCCTCCGCCCGCCTCGACGCCGTTCGTCAAGCCCGCGGACCTCCCGACCTCGCCGTCGCTCGTCGCCCGCAAGGACGCCGCCGCCAACGGCTACAGCCAGCGCGTCATTCTCACGACGTACCCGGGCCAGGTCGGCATCCACCCCATCCCGCTCAACTGGGGCGCCGGGTCCGCCGAGGAGCGCGGGCCCGTCGTCGCGTCCAGGCAGACAAAGAGCCTCAAGCTCCGCAACGCCATCGGCGCCTACTCGGGCTCGTACTCGATCTACCGCGCCCTTGCTGCTGCTGGCGGCCTCATCGACCCGAACCACCGCCCCGGTGCGTCTCCCCTCCTCCGCTTGGGAAGGTTCCCCTCCGAGCGGTTACTGACCTGCTCGAGCGCTCGTGCACAGACTACACCAACACGGAGCCGCCCGTGACGATCCCGCATAACCCGGCGTGGGACGGCAAGCACAAGATCGTCGCGCTCGACCCGTATGGTCACCTCGTCCCGACGGCGTACAAGGCGTTCCTCGACGCGGGGATCGACGCCCGCCCGACCATCTCGATCACCAAGGCGCACATCAAGCTCAACGACTTTGACGAGATGGTCCGCGCCGGGACGCTCGAGGTCGACGGCAAGGTCGTCGTCCGGACCCCGACCGAGTGGATCAACCAGAACCGCGCCAACTCGGCCGCGGCGAAGACGGCCCGCGCGGAGGACGACCTCGCTGCGAAGCACGTCGAGCACGCTGCGTTCGACGCTGGCGTCGAGCTCAACGTCTCAAGGCGGCCGTCGACCCCGTGTGGTACCTCCCCGGTGCGCTCCGTCCTTTCCTGCCCCTTCGCGCGAGTACTGACTCGGTCCCGTCCGCAGGCATCGCCGAGCGCTTTGGCGTGAGCGAGGGCACCCTCCGCCGCGCGCTCTTCGAGGAGACGAACGGCATGTACCCCGAGCTCCTCACCCGCCACGACATCAAGGTCTTCCTCCCGCCCATCGGCGGTCTCACCGTCTACATCGTGCGTCTTTTCCTCCGAGTCATCAGTCGCTGGAGCCCGTGCTGACGGTAGGGGAGCGCGCAGTTCGGCAACCCTGACTTCATCCGCGACGAGTCGAAGGAGCTCACGCTCCGCATTCACGACGAGTGCAACGGCTCGGACGTCTTTGGTTCGGACATCTGCACGTGCAGGCCGTACCGTTCGTCCGCTCCGTTGTCTGCTTTCATCATTCGGGACTAACTCTCTGCCCTCTTCTGCTCCCTCTCCCGCTCGACCCGCCCCTCGACCGCAGTTATCTACGGCATCGAGGAGGCGGTCAAGTGCGCCCAGCGCGGCGGTGTCGGCCTCGTCGTCTACTTCCGCAAGGAGGGCCGCGCGCTCGGCGAGGTCCTCAAGTACCTCGTCTACAACGCGCGCAAGCGCAGCGGCGACAACGCTGCCGAGTACTTCCGCCGCACGGAGGACATTGCCGGTGTCAAGGGTGCGTTGCCCGACTGTATGGGATGCGAGGGAATGGGCGCTGACCGCCTGACCCGCCCCGTCGCAGACATGCGCTTCCAGGTCCTGATGCCCGACGTCCTGCACTGGCTCGGCGTAAAGAAGATCGATAATTTGATTTCGATGTCGGATCTCAAAGTTTGTTTTGCCGTTAATTCTTCGCACTCGACGTTGCGAGCGCCGGTCGCGACCGGTCCAGCTCTTCCTCTCGTTCCCGTGCTGACCTCGCTTTCCGGTCACAGTACAACGCGATCGTCAACTCGGGCGTGTCCGTAGTTCGCAGGTATGAGATCCCGGAAGAGCTCGTAAGTCCTTCCTCCCTCTTTCTCTGCCGCCGCTGCAAGCGCACTGACCGCTCCCTCTCTGAGCAGATCCCCCCCGACAGCAGGGTCGAGATCGATGCAAAGGTGTGTCTCCTCTCCGACCGGTCAGCCTTCGAGCTCCTTACACGCCTTGCTGACAATGCCTCACCCTCGCTGTTCCAGATCGCAGAGGGGTACTTCTCCACGTGCGCACCTCCAGCTCTCCCCGTCACGCTCGCTGCTGACCTCGGCGCCCGTTCACACCGCAGCACGAAGGTCGTCGACCTCGCCAAGACGGCGGGCCGCCTCTGGGAAGACCTTGCGCACTGAGGCGGAGGAAGAGGGAGAGATGTGCAGGCAGTACCGCTTTACAGGGTGCTTTTCGTGACATGCACACATATCTTTGCCGCGTCTTGTGGTTTGCGCTACTTGGTATATATCGGTGAGAGAGAATAGCCGTTGGCGAGAACAGAGGAAGACGACGAGTTGGGAAGGTCGAGCGTTTTCGCTCCATGGCATATGCTGCAACTCGCCGCTGTGTCTGCCAGATGACCCACCAGCTCATGTTCGCGTGTGGGAAGGGGCAGAGGAGCAACCGTTGCGCCAGGAAGACCGGCGCAATCCGCCACTCTCACCCATCCTCCTCCTGCTCGCATGCTTACTAACCGTCGGTGGGGGGAAAAAGGACCCCGACCCCACACTCAACGCGCCAAACCCGAGCGTAGCGCCCAGAGCGGTGATCTCGTCGAAGCCGGCCTCTGCGCGAGCTCGAGGGAGGAGGAGAAGGGAGCGATGTCAGCTCGTTGATCGCTCCGAGCAGTTGGCAGGCTACGATTACCGCGGAAGATGGTGGACGAGTAGTACTGCGCTTTGGGAGAGCCGGAGGAGGTGGGGTGGAGGAAAAGGCCCCGAAAGTCAGCGGGAGAGGGCTGGAGGCGCCGGGAGCGCCTAAGGACGGCAGGAAGCGACGTACAGCGATTACGTTGATGCCGCAGAACTGCTGCATGTGCATGACCACGCTGGACCCGTAGACAGCCCTCCTGTTGCGCGCCACCGTGAAGAGCTCGACGATGGCCGACTTGCCCGTGGTCATGTTCTCCTCCTCCTCGAGGAGCGCGTGGATGAGGAACAGGTCGCGGGCGGCCTGGACCTTGGTGTGACGGAGGCGGCAGAGGGACTGGTACGCCTCAACGTAGCGGCCGCGGCCGATGAGCCAGCGGGGGCCGATGAGCCAGCGGGGCGACTCGGGGCAGAAGTAGACCTGCGCCATGACGAAGAAGGCGGGGCGAGTGCGCGGTCGAGCAGGACAGGGGAGAAGTGACTTGTATGCAAAGGGCGGAAGCGAAATGAGGAGATGGAGCGGGACTGCGCAAGAAGCGAACTCGTCTTCCTCGCTGTGCGCTCGGATAGCCTCGACGCGTGTTGAAGCGTTCGCGAGGCTACCCCCCTCGATTCCGTCGTAGAGAAGGGTCTTGGGTTCCGCAAGAAGAGGACGCAGAACTACACCAGCAAGATTTGTACGACTGAGGGGAGAGAGACCGTGTTGTGAGCAAGCAGGTCATTCGCGGCGATGCAAAGCTTTCTGGGGCAGAGAAGCCCCTCAAGCCAGCCCCAAGCCGTATGAACTGCAGCGCAGAGCCCAAGTCACCCGCCCAGCGAGCTTGTCGAGCCGGAAAGCCTCATCAGCTGGAGGAGGTGATGAGGGGGACGAGAGTGGCAGCATCGCTTGCGGATGCGCTCGGCAAGCTGGAACGTGGCAGAGCAGAGTTCAACTTGACAGTCAGCCTCCTAGCATGCTTAGCAAGCACGAGCGGTGTTGTAGCGGAGGCGAACCCCCGCTCGGCTCGCTCTCGCTCCTCCCCTCCACGCCGCAACAAGCTGATGCGGCCCGCCCAGCGCGCGCTGCCGGCGAGACCGCTGCTCAGCTTTCCGCCCGAACCGCCACGACCCTCCCTGCCGCGGCGAGAGCAGGAGCGGCCCCGGTCGACGCTCTTCAAGGTTGTCGCCTTCCTCCCGCTCTTCGCCATCTTCTGTCTCCTTGCGTTCGCATCCTATGCTGTCCTGTGGTCCCTCTGCTCCGTGCGCCCCCTCTCCCGACCGCAGAGTGCGAGGCCGCTGACCCGCCCTCTCCTCGGATCCGCAGACCTACCTCCTCCGCCTCCGCGGCAAGACCGCCAAGGCGCTTCTCTACGCTACGACCTACACCTGGCTCCTCTACGGCTGCAGCGGGAGCTTCTGGATGGCGTACTGGCGCGGAGGCGGCGTCGTCCCCGGTGCGGGCGACTACAAGCGCGCCGACGAGGAGGCGCAGGTCGCGCACGACGGGCTCATGGGCGACGTCGCGACGTTTGTCCTCGGCCGGCGGAACGGAGAGATGGCGGTGGGGCGCGATGAGGCGGAGGCCGAGGTTGAGGGTCTGCTCGCTGGGGAGGAGCGACGTGACGAGGCGGGTTTGGAGGGATCGCCTCGAGGAGGCAGGACGAAGGCGCTGCAGGTGAAGAGCGACGGGAGCGTGCGGTTCTGCCGCAAGGTACGCCCGCCCTTTCCGCCTCCGTCGCTCCGGGATGATGCTCACGCTCATCCCGCCCGCAGTGCAACGTCCCTAAACCCGATCGAGCGCATCACTGCTCGTCCTGCCGACGCTGCGTGCTTAAGATGGACCACCACTGCCCCTGGCTGGGCGGCGGCTGCGTTGTGCGCCTCGTTTGGCTTCCCCTTCGGCCGGGGGCGTCGTGCTGACCTCCTTCTCCCGTCCGCAGGGCTGGGCCAACTACAAGTGAGCTTCGGGCCTCGCTTGCTGTTCCGTCGCAGCTCCGGTAAACCTTGTCGATTATGGCGCGGAACTCACTCGTCCACCCTGCAGGTTCTTCCTCCTCGCCCTGCTGTACACCGGCGTCCTCGGCGCCTTCCTCGCCGTCGTCCTCTTCTGCGAGCTCGTTAACTTTGTTAACGACCTTGATGACGCGGGTTCCCTCCTTTCCTACAATGCGACGCCGCTTACCCTTCGCGCGAGCAGGGCTTCGAGATGGCGCCGATCTCGTGGGCGCTGGGCGCTCTCCTCGGCGCGATCTTTGGCTTCTCCGTGGGCGCCTTCGGGGTGTATCACCTGTATCTCGCATCCAAGAACCGGTACGGCCTCGCCTTCCTCCGTTCTCCTCGCCCACCCTTCGCCCCACTCCGCCTCGTCTTGCTTCCCTCCCCTCCTCACCCTCACTCGGCCTGCCTCGCCCTCCCACTCGTCTCCTCGGAAAAGCCGTACTCACGCTCCCTCTCCCCCCTGCCGCAGCACCACCATAGAAGCGATGGAGCACCCGACCTCTCTCGCGCTCCTCCCGCCGCGCTCGACGCTCCGCCCTCACGATCTCACCTCGTCGCAGCGCCGCGCGCTTGCCGCCGCCGCGCGCAAGTACAGCATCTACGACCTCGGCGCGAAGGAGAACTTGAAGCAAGTGTTTGGCGAGAAGTGGTGGCTGTGGGCTGTGCCGGTGGGATGGCCGTAAGTCGCGTTCGCCTCCTCTGGCTGCAAGGCGTGTCATCAATCGCTCTATCAAGCGATGAGACGCGCTCCTCCTTGACTCTGAAATTGGAGCTGACGCACCCGCTCTTCCGCAGCCCCGGCGACGGACACTCCTTCCCGCTCAACCAGTGGCACCTCTCCTCGCTGCGGCGCGCCACCGCCGCGATCTACGCCGAGGCCTCCGCAGCGCGGTACGAGGCGCGCGAGGGCTCGTTCGACCTCGAAACGGCGACGGCGAGCGAGTCGGACGCGAGTGACGAAGATGGGCCGCTGCGAAGGGCATGAGCGCGGAGCGAGGCGTGTTGTAGTACTATGCACTTGCAGTCGGAACAGAGGCGGTATTGCATGCGTGCGGAGAGGGTATCGAAAGCGCTACACAGGACAGGGGACGGCAAGCGGGAAAGCGGAGGAAGGGCGGAGTGCGCGCGATCAGGTGAGCCGCTGCCTCTCGATCGTCGAGACCTGCCCGCCGTCGCCGCGCGAGACGCGCCAGTACCTGCGCGAGTGAGGTGTGAGCGGGTTCAGGCGGGAGAGATGGGAGGGGAGGGGACGCACTTGTCGAGGACGCCCGAGCCGCCGAGCGTCTCGAGGAAGCCCTCGTCGTGCGTGATGACGATGAGCTGGAACTGCGGGCGTCGGTGCGAGGGAATGAGCGCGGGGATCAGGAGGAGCAGCGCAACGCATTGGCTTGGTGCTTGCGCTCCTTGATAATCCTGCGAGCGGGCGAGGAGGTCAGCCAGCGTTCCCGCTCAGACACGCTAGAACGCACTCGGACAGCGACGCCGCGAGCGCCTGCACGTTGTCGTGGTCAAGGTTGGTCGTCGGCTCGTCAAGGGCCATGATGCCGCAGTTGATGCTGAACGACTCGGCGAGCGCGAGGCGGATGATGATGCTCGCGAGCACCTTCTGACCCGCGCTGCAGCGCCCACGCATGTCCATCTCGGTCGTGTCCTTGAACATGACGACCTGTGGGCGGATGCGCGTCAGCGAAGGTCGTGGAGGAGGGGCGGTAGCTGGAACGCACGCGGTAGTTGTACGAGCGCGCTGTGCCCGTCGTCTTGCCTTCGGCATCCGACTTGATCATGATCTTGTCGATGTCTGCAGTCGAGCGAATAAGCGGGATCCGCACAAGAGCGAGGGAGCGGGGCGCACCAGTGCCCTGGTAAGTCTTCGTCCAGAGGTCGGCGATCGTGTCGTTGATCTCCTTCATCTTGAGACCGTGGAAGCGCATGATCGCGCTGTGGACATAGCGAGCATTAGCGGTAGTCGCGGGAGCAAGCAGAGAGCGGACGCGCCCGTCGAGCGCCTTCTGCAGCTTCTCGAGGTCCTGGTTCGACATCTCGGCCGTCTGCGCGCATAATCGCGTCAGCGATGAGGAAGGAAGGGCTGCGGCACGGTAAGACGCACCTTGAGGTTGATGAGCTCCTTGCGGTACTTGTCGTCAATCCCCTTGTACTCCGTGTCGAGCTCCTCCTTCTTCTCCTTCTCGTCGTTCGCAAGCGTCTGGATCTCACCGCCGAGACGTGCTTGCTGCGAGCGGGGCGCCTTCCCGTCAGCACGCGCAATAGAGAGAACGCGGGAAGCAACGCACCTCGGCTTGCAAGTCCGCCTGCTTGCGACGCTGCTCGTTGTAGTCGCTCTCAAACTTGCGGTACGCCTTCCTCGCAGCGTCCTCGTCGAGCTCCTCAATCTGCTGGTCGATCGCCTCGAGCGAGCGGCGCTCGGTCCGGAGGCGAAGGTTGTCCTGGAAGTTGCGCAGGACGGCCTTCGAGTCGGCGAGCGTCTGGTCGATCTGCGAGATCTGCGCCTGCAGCTGCGCGATCCGCTGCTTCGCATCCGTGATGACCGTGTCGTGCTGCGTCAGGTCGCGCTCGCACTTGACGAGCTCGGCATCGCCGCCGCGGTTCTCGTAGCTGCGGGCGGACGCGCGCGAGTCAGCGGCGGACACGAGAGGTAGGGAATCAACGAAGCGCACCTCTTGATCTCGCGGCTGTTCGAGTCGAGCTGCTCCATACTCTTGTTGTACGTCTGCAGCTGCCTGCTCGCGGCCGCCTCGTCGCGCGTGAAGTCGTTCCGGATCGTCGACAGCTCGTTCTCCTTCTGGCGGATCGGCGCGACCGCGTCGTTGAGCTTCTTGTCGAGGTCCTGCAGGCCACAGCGGGTGAGCTCATGCGCGGGATCCAGGGAGAGAGGGAAGGGGGCGCACCTTGGACTGCTTCTCGAGCTTGCTGATCTGCTCGCGCGTCTCGGTCTGCGTGTGCTCGAGCGCCTCCTTGTCCTTGAACTCCTGCCGGCGCTTGGCGAGGTCCATCTCGATCTCGTGGATCCGCGACGAGACCTGCTGCAGCTCGGTGGCCGTCTGTTGCTGCTCGGTGCGGATCTTGTCCATCGCACCCTTGGCGGTCCGACTGCGCGCGAGAGAGTGTCAGCCCCGACGCGAGGGGAGCGAAGAGCGCGAGGGGGCAGACGCACATCTCCTCGCCGAGCTGGCGCAGCTGCTCCTGGATTTCCTCAGTCGTCGCGGTCGAGCCCGTCTGCGACAGGTCGCTCTCGAGCTTGGCGACCTCCGGCCGACCTCCTCGCACTCGCGGTGCAGGCGGCTCACGTCCGCCGCCGTCTTCTTCAACGCCTGGACGTCGCGCAGCCGGTCCTTGAGCTCGTTGAGCTGCGCAGTCGTCTCCTCGGCCTTGTCCCTCGCAGGCGCGAGCTTCTCGTCCTGCTGCGCCGCGGCCGCCTCGGCAGCGGGGATCTCGTCCTTCGTCAGGCGGTTGTAGGTCAGCTCGGCGGGGACGAGCGCCTTGAGGTCCGCGAGCTGCTTCTCCCACGTGCGCAGGTCCTCCTTCATGCGGCGCATCTCCTGCGGCGCCTTCTCCTTGCGGCGCTTGACCTGCGCACGCGGCCGTCTGCGTCAGTGCTCCTCCAACAAGGCGAAGAAAGAGCGGACGCACGTAGCGCTCGAGGTCGGGCAGCTCGTCGCGCGAGATCGAGCGGTCGCAGCCGATGCACGTGTGGTTCTCCTGCGCCTTCTGCAGCACCGTATCGTAGAACTTCTGGATCGAGTCCGTCCCGGCGATGTCGCTTCCGGCACGCGAGGGCGAGTCAGCAAGAGCGTAGATGAGGGAGGGAGCAGGACGGACGTGTGCAGCGCGGCGACCTCCTCCTCCGCCTCGGTGACCGCGTCCTCGACCGTCGTGCACGGCGTGTCGAGCGCTTTGAGCCCCTCGGCGACCTTGGCCTTCGCAGCTGCGCGTGGGCGGAGACGAGGTGAGCGACGTGGACGGCAGGGAGAGCGGGCAAGGGGCGCACAGTCGGCCTGCGCGGTGAGGTCCTTGACCTTCTTCTTGGCAAAGCTGACGCTCGACTCGACGTTCTGCAGCTCGCGGCTCGCGTCGCGGGCAGCGCGCTCGGCAAAGGCGACCTCGCGGTCGAGCTCGCTGCGATGCGCAAGGGGGACATCGAGCTCGTCAGCACAGCTCAGGGTTGGAGACGAGCGAAGAATCGCCGCGACGCACTTGATGAGCTCCGTCACCTCCGCCTCCATCTTGTCGCGCTGTGGGTCAGCCTTGAGGAACCGCCTGTAGCTCGCCGCGCTCTTCTCGATCAAGCTCGCCACCGCCTCGTCCTTGCGGTTCCGCTCCGTCCTCTTGAGCTGGAGCTTGGCGCGCGTGTTAGCCTGGGCGTTCAAGCCCGCCAACTCGGCATGGAGCGCGTCGCGCCGCTCCTCGAGGTCCTTGGCCTCGCGCGCGCGCTCCCGCAGCTGCTGCGCGTAGTTCGCCCCGCGCTGCTTCTCCTCCGCGGCCGCCTTGCGCTTCTCCTCCTCCTTGAGCGTCGACTCCTGGTACGTAATGTCCGCGACGGTCGTCGTCGTCGCGTCGAGCTGCCGCGAGATGCTCGCGATGCGGGCGTTCGCCGAGCGCTGCGGGCACGAGCGTCAGCAGGCGTACGGGAAGCGATGGACGGAGAGAAAGCGCACGATTTGCTCGGCGATGTTGGCCTTTGCACGCTCGTCGGCCGCTTTGGCGCTCTTCAGGGCGCCTGGATCTCGTCCTGGTACTTGTTCTCCGCCGCGCGCGCCTTCTCGTTCTGCGCTCCCTCCCGTGTCAGCCGGCTCCTTCCTTCGCGGGGAGGCGAGAGGGCGGACCTTGATTTCTCAATCTTCTTCTGCTGCGCAACGACCGCCTCGTCGAGCTTCTCCTCAAACTCCTTGATCTCGCGGTCGCTGAGCTCGTGCGCGTACCCGGAGATGCCGTGTTTCTCGGCAAGGTCGCGCACGAGCGCCTTGCGCTGCTCGAGCATGTCGGTGTAGCGCTGCGTTCCTCCCTCACATCAGCTCGTGCTCGGGACAGGAGGGGGGAGGGGAAGGAGCGCACCTGCTTGAGCGCGAGCAGGCGCCCGTGCGTGGTCTGCGCCTGTGAGCGCTTGCGCTCGTGCACCGCGAGCGAGTCCTGCTCGTCGCCGAGGCGCTGCTTGGTCCCCTCGCGGTCAGACCGCAGCGCGTCCAGGTTCGCCTGGTGGTTCTCGATCTTGGCCTTGAGCTCCTGCTCCGTGTCTGGCCAGTCAACCCAAGTCCATCAGCCCACGCGCCTTTGCAGAGACAGCGACAGAGCCGTAGGCTGTAAGGTCGACGCACCAGGCAGCTCCTTGAGCCCGTTCATAAGGTTCCCGAGGTTCTCCTCGTGGAGGTTGCGCCGCTCGCGGAGCGTATCGACCTTGCCGATAATGTCCTGGTACTTGGTCGCCTGGTTGAAGAACGTCTTGTTGTCCTTGACGAGCTGCGCGATCCGCTCCTCGAGCTCGTCGTACGTCGACTGCTTGATCGCGATCTGCGACGAGACCTTCTTCAGGTTTCGCGGAGCTGCATGCGTGCGGGTGGGTCAGCAAGGAGAGGGGAAGGAGGTGGGAGGGGCGGCACCTTGAAAGCGCGGTCGCGGTCCGTCTTGAGCGCCGAAAGCTTCTCGCGGTCGACCTTGATGTCGATCGTCTGCTCCTTGCGGATCTTCTTGATCTCGTCGAGCACCTTGGTGTAGCTGCGGGCGGGAGAACTGGTGCGTGAGCGAGCCTGCCAGACGACGCGTACGCCTGCGCGGACGGTCGAGCACGACCGCCCGCCCAGCGAGACGCGGAAGGAAGCATGGACGCACTCGCTCGCCTCGAAGATGTCGTCAAACTTCTTCTTGAGCGCGGCCGGTTCGCTTAGGGGCCAGTTGCTCTCCTCCTGGTGGCAGAAAATGACGTTCTGGAGGATCGCCTTGGAGACGCCGAGCTGCGCGGGGACCTCCTCGTCGATGTTGGCGCACTTGGTTGACAGCGTTTGGCGTTTCTGCGGAGCGGATAAGATCGTCAACCACGGAGACCCGGGCATCTAGCGAGCCAGGCGAGCCTCGCAAGCTCGTCCGCCTCGCAGCCGAGAGGAAATCCGCGTCGGCGCACCCGCTTGTCGACGCCCTCGGGTTCAGCGTACGAGATGGTCCCCTCGAGCGTCTTCATCGACAGGCCCGAGACGGTCTTCTTCTTGGTGACCTGGAGGCGGCGCTCGACGAGCATCTTCTCCTTGCGCGAGTTGTTGAACCGCAGCTTGACCTGCGCTTTGACCTCGTTCGTGCCGGCGATCTGAGGGCGGGGGCGATGGAGTCAGTGCTTGTGCCGTGGGGCGCGCATGGGAGCATTGGCGGGAAGGAAGGACCGCGTTATGTGGGGAGGACGGAAGGGACGGGAGGGAAAGAGCAGGAACGCACGGTCGGGTCGTGGATGAACGCTCCGCCCTTTGCGCCCGGCGGAAGCTCGCCCGTCGTGGCGTACTTGAGGCACTCGATGATAGTCTGCGAGGCGGCATATCGGGGTGGGGCGAGTCAGCGCATCGGCTACAAGGGCGCTCCACGCATCATACAGTCACGATGGACTGGTCTGACGCGAGCTCCACCCGGAAGACGAGCGGGACGCACCGTCTTTCCGCTGCCGTTGTGTCCGACGATGACGGTCAGGGGCGAGTAGAACTGCATGACCGAGATCTCGTTCGAGTCGAACGAGCGGCTGCATTTCGATGCGGTGTGCTTGAGCAAGTCAGCGTTGCGCTTGTGGGCGAGTCGAGGGAGAGCGACGGGATGAGGTGGGGAGGAGGGGGGACGCACATGCCGCGGATGGCGAGCTTGTCGAGGGAAGACATGATGGGCTTGTCGTTGCGGGTCTAGTGGACGTATTGCGAGTGCGCTTGACTCCGCGCGAGGGCTTGCGAGGCTGAGAGGGGCGTCGAGGCGCGCTTCGTTGATGAGGACGCGCGAAGGCGAGGCGGGACGAGCGGGGCGCGTGTGGCGCGTGTGGGCGCGTCTAGAGGGTTCGCTGGAGCTCGACTGGGAGCTCGGCCACACGCGCAGTGCTGTGCGCGGCGGAACGAGCGACTTGGCGGAGGTCAACCAACGCGCCGCGACTCGCGGTCCGGTCCGTTCCCTCCCAGAACCAGCGAGAGCCCGTCCCAGGTGGCTCTCAGCTTCCTCGCAGCCGGTCTGACGAGTTCACATAGCAGAGAAAAGCGGCTGTTGAAGAGGCGCCGCCTCGCACCTCGTTGACATCCGCAAGGCCCGACGCTGCTCGCTTCGCATCGACCGAGAGGTGCACCACTAGAGTTGCTAGCAGAGCTCTGTGGTAAATCCACCAGTAGGTAGACAACCGCGGCGGAGCAGCAACGCTCCGCGGCCCGTCCATCCCTGCGCCGACGGCGAGCGCGAGACGAGAAGACACACAAACTGCGTACAGCACAACCGCCTCGGGATATACAGCCCCTCGTCCTCCTCCTCCTGACTGGGCCTCTTCGCGCGCGAGTGTCCGTGCCCCGCGCCGAGCGCGCGCTCAGAGCGAGTAGTCCTCGAGTGGCCGCAAGTTCGAGCGGATCGGCTCTGTGGGGAGGGCCGGATCAGCTTCACATTCCTCCCAAAACATCGAATCGTGTGTGAGAGTAAGGAAAGCGGGCTGAGCGAGCCTGACGCACTGATGAGGGGATGGAGTTGTGCGAGGTAGGTGATGGCCCACCTGCGACGTGAGGAAGGCACGGTCAGCTCGCGTGCACCGGGCAGGTGCGTGAGAGTGTGCGCACATGAGCCAGCAGCAGGAGAGGGCGAGGAGGAGCGAGGTGCGGATCGTGCTGTCGAGCGGGCGAGGGAGGCGGTGTCAGCGCGCGCGGATCAGCGGAGCGGGCTTGCCTGGACGTGGACTGAGTTGCCAGGACCGGAAGAGTGCAGTGGATTGGCTGGACGCACACCTGGTTCTCGCCCTTGGGAACCGAGAACCACCCGCCGGCTGCCGCCCCGACGACGATGAGGAACACGAGCAAGATCCTGCACGCCACGACGGTTAGCGCGGATGGGCTGGGTGGGAGTGGGAAGTGCAATGAGAGGAACGCACGTTCCGCCGCCCATCTCTGGTGCGATGTCGGCGAGTGAACCGGGGTGGACCAGGACGACGTCGCGGCGGAGCGTGCGGGCGGATCTCTCCCCTCGACAACACGCTGGGCTCGGTAGGGCTGGCTGGCTGGGGCCTTGAAAGGTCCCTTGGACACGTGCACCACTTGCTGGACTCTCACTTCCCGCTCTCGCCGCTCCCCGCCTCCCCCTCGTCCTCATCAGTTCACCCAGATTACCGCGTTCACGCACCATGCGCGGGTCTGACGTATCGCTGGGCTGCGCGCTGAACAACATCGGGAATCGCTTGAGGCCACATGCTCTCGCCGGACGTGGACTTGCTTCGCTCACCTCCCGCATGCCGCCGTCAACGCTTCGCTAGCCGACTCTCCCGCAGCGACGCCGCGGTCCTCCGCCTGGGTTGTCATCGCAGCTCATGTCGATGGGGAGCGCGCTCAGGGCTCCACAACTGTCGGCACGCCCGAGCTTGAGCGCTGGACTCCGTCGTAGCAGCCGCTAGCTCCACCTTCGCTGCTCTCGCTCGGTTCTGCTGACCGCGTCCAGCTTCGCACTCGCTAAATCGTGTACGTCCAGCGTAGGCCGTCGCCCGGGCCCCTCGGTAGGCGGCACCGCCCACGCACATGCCACGCCATGGCTTGGTCGCGTCGTCTTGGCTCTCGTCCGCGCTCTCGCTCCTTTCCTCTCCCTTTCCCTGCGGCTCCCTCTCTTTCCCTCTTTCCTCTCTTTCGCACCGCGCCCGACCGCGGCCCAAGGGCGAGGAGGCGGCCGCTCCACACGTTGCTGGACATGGCTGCTCTTGCGCTCTCGATCCCTCAACTTCAACGTGTTGCTCCGACGGCGACGACGTTGTGCACTCAGTGACAACATACTGGGCCGGCGAACACCGTCGGTGCCCCCCTCTTGCGTCGACAACCCGTCCTCGACTCCCCTCGACTCGCACACGACCCCCTCGCTCGCATCGTCTTCAGCCGCGGCCGCCCCGTCTCGCCTTCCTCCGCGGTACAGTACGCAGTACAACTACGCCCCCCACCTGCTCCCAGCAGCACATCCAACTCAATCGTCGACCTCCCGACCTCTCGTTGCGAACCGCACCACCGTCGGAACCGGTCCATCGAGAGCCCCGGCTGCGGTCTCTCCTCTTTCCTCCTCCACCCGCCACGACCAACCCATCAGCTCGACGTCGACGGCAAAGCGTCGAGAAAAGATGCGCCGATGCTGCTCGGGGCGCTGCAGTCGGTGTCCCCCGCCGCGGCGCCGTGGCTTCTCCCTGTCCTTCCTGCGCTCCTCTCGCGCGCCCCGCGTGCTCGTGACCTCCGCAGACGCAGGAGGGAGGGGCGCCCACGGGCCGAGCAGGCGGTGGAGACTAAAAACCGCTAGCGGCGGTGCATGTCGATGGCGCGCTTTTCCCCCTCTGTGGCTCCGCGCGCTGCCTTATCCTGCCCCGGCTGCTCCTGCTGCTCTGAAGCTGCACACGAACCTGCTCCCGCTTGTCCGGTACGCATCGCTGCCTTCCTTGCTCCTCCTCGTCCCCCTGCTCGCGCTCCTCCCCTTGGAGGTCTCGTTTTGGTGACGCGCGTCTGGGCATGAAAAAGGCGGGTAAGGAAACGCGTGCCTTGCTGCCTCCACGGCGCTCCTCGCTTTCCCCTGCGGACGACCCCTCGTTCCCCAGCGCGCTCTCTCCCTCCTCCTCCCACCCACTCCCCGTCCCTCCAGCGACAGCGCCGCCATGTCGCACCCCGTCGACTCGACGCACCCCGTCGACCCCTCCGTCGCGCGTATGACGGAGGATGCCGCGAAGCAGAAGGCCGTTGCCTCGCAGGAGAAGCGCGAACTCGCAGGCGAGGGCGACTTCAAGGAGCACCACCTCGACAACCTCAGAGCAATGTCAACGCCCTCCTCGAGAACCCTCTCCAGGTGCGTTTCACGCCCGCCACTGTCGTCGCTGAACTGGGCGAGCGATCCGTCCGCCGTCGCGGTCGGGCCGCTAGCTCCCCCCACCGCGGCGCCGTCCCCTGCTCATTCGTACGGGCTGCTGACGCTCTCCGTCGACAGGGCATCTCGCACGAGCGTCTCGAGGGTAAGCAGCTCCCCCTGCGACGCGGTCGTCGTTGTTCCCGCCGTCCCCCCCTCGCCTCCTGATGAGGATCGCCCGTCGCGGGACGGCGCCGCCGCGTCTCCGTACCCCCGAGCGACGTGCTGACGCTCTGAAACGACGCCTGCAGCCATGGGCCGCGCGTTCGCCCGCGAGAAGGGCCTCGGCGAGTACGAGGACGAGTTCGCCAAGGGTGCGTCTTTCTCCTCGTCGTTGTTCCTTGCGCGAGAAGGGCTGACTCGTTGTTCCTTGCGCGAGAAGGGCTGACGATGGCCGTACGCTGTACACAGGTGCTCAGGTCGCCCAGGACCCGCTTGCGTTCGAGTCGCTCACCATCCTGGACGACGCGGACCGCAACGTCCTTCGCCGCGAGGTCGTACGTCCTCCTCCTACCGCCTCCATTCTCCGCCAGGACTCACGCATGTTCCCTACTACGCAGACGCACAAGTGGGACCACCCGTGGCAGCTCTACTCGCTCGTCGTCTGCTGTTCGATGGCCGCCGCCGTCCAGGGCATGGTGCGTCGTTGCTCTCCCCCTCGCAACGTCTGCCCCGAGCGGGACTGACCTCCGCCGCACGCCCGCAGGACGAGTCCGTCACGAACGGCGCGAACCTCTTCTGGGCGCCGCGTGCGTCTCTCCCTCCTCTTGCCCTCCGCTCTAGAAGCTGACCCCTCGTGTCGCCCGCACAGAGTTCGGCCTCATCACCGCCAAGGGCACACCCAACGCGGGCACCAACCAGTGGATCCTCGGTCTTGTCAACGGCGCGCCGTACCTCGCGTGCGCGATCCTCGGTTGCTGGCTGACTGCCCCGCTCAACAACGCGTGCGCTCTCCCCCTCTGTTCCTCGCGCTTGCCGCCCGCCGCTGACCCCGGGGAATGTTCTGCTCCGCAGGTTTGGTCGCCGCGGCGCGATCTTCATTACGGCGACGCTCTCGGCGTTGACTTGCATCTGGTGCGTCTTCGCCTCATCCCTCGCCTCGTCCCTCGTGTTCCCCTTTCCTCGCCGGCTGACGTACGCCTCTCGCAGGGCTGCTTGCACCAACTCGCGCTGGCACCTGTTCGCCGCCCGCTTCGTCCTCGGCCTCGGCATCGGTGCGCTGCGACTCCTCCTTCTCGGCGCACGGCCTTACTGACCCTCGAACTCGCACCCGCAGGTCCCAAGTCCGCCACTGTCCCTGTCTACGCCGCCGAGACCGCCCCGCCTCTCATCCGTGGCGCGCTCGTCATGCAGGTTCGTCGGCACCCCTTCGCTCCTCCTCGATGGCGCGCTGACCCTCCTCCCGCTTCCTCCCCTGCTCTCCGCCCGGCCCGTCTCTATATACGCTTTCTCAACCCACAGTGGCAGGTCTGGACCGCGTTCGGCATCATGCTCGGAACGGTCGCGTCGCTCGCGTTCTACAAGGTGCGCCCTTCCCCTCGCCCGCCTTTCCTCGGCCGTATTGCTGACACTCTCCGCGCGCCCTCGCAGGTTCCCGACCCTACTAGCGCCGCGATCACCGGCCTGAACTGGCGTCTTATGCTCGGCTCGTGCGTGCCCTCCGCAACTTGGGAAGGTCACCCGCTGACTTGTCCTTCCTCCTCCTTCTCCCCGACTCTCCTCTTCCTCGATCCTTTCGTGCTTCCGCATCGCCTACTACGACGCCTTCCAACGCTCGCAGCGCCGCCGTCCCCGCCTTCTTCGTCATGGCGCAGGTCTACTTCTGCCCCGAGTCGCCCCGCTGGCTCATCGGCCGCGGCCGCTACGTCGACGCGTACAAGTCGCTCTGCCGCCTCCGTCACACCAAGCTCCAGGCCGCGCGCGACCTCTTCATGATCCACGCCCTCCTCGAGGAGGAGGCCAACATCGCCACGGGCAAGTCGGCCATCGTCGAGCTCTTCACGGTGGCGCGCAACAGGAGGGCGGTCTACGGGTCCAGCGTGGTCATGTACATGCAGCAGTTCTGCGGCATCAACGTGATCGCTGTACGTCGCTTCCGTTGTCCTCAGGCGCTCCCGGCGTCTCCAGCCCTCTCCCGCTGACTTTCGCGGCCTTCTCCTCCACCCCACCTCCTCCGGCTCTCCCAACGCGCAGTACTACTCGTCTACCATCTTCCGCGGTAAGCGCAGCTCGCGAACTGCTCGGAGCGATCAACGAGCTAACCTCGCCACCTCCACCTCCCTCTGGACCTCGTGCAGAGGCCGGCTTCGACGAGATCACAGCTCTTGGCGCCACGCTCGGGTTTGGCGCGTTAAACTTGTGCGTTCAGCTCTCTTTCTGCGGACGTTTTGGGGACGAGAGGAGGACGGAGGCGCGATCCGCCTCCCTTCTCGCCTCCTCTTCCTTAAGCGGCTGCTGCGCCTCCTGTGCACTCTCGCTGACTCTATGTCCTTGTCCACAGCGTTATGGTTTGTCGTCATCGTTGTTATCATCGTCGCAGGCAAGGTGCATTGCTGACTCTTGCGCCCTCCTCCCCGCCCTCGCTCTTTTCTTTCGTTCTTCCACACAGGCCGCTCCCGCCGTCTGGACCATCGACACTTTCGGCCGGTACGCTCATACTGCGCTCACCGCGCTCGAAACGAGTGAGCTGACGCCGAGTTCACCCCCCACAGGCGCTTCCTCCTCCTCTCGACTTTCCCCTCATGTCGCTCTTCCTCCTTATGACTGGCATGGCCTTCTACATCCCCGAGGGCTCGACTGCCCGCATTGCCATCATCGCGCTCGGCATCTACCTCCACTGTGCGTCCTTTCTCGCGTCCACCGGGATCGAGCTGACCGCGCGTTTGTCTCGCAGGCTGCGCCTACTCGCCCGGCGAGGGCCCCGTTCCGTTCACTTACAGTGCGTACTGTTCTTGAGCTGTACGTGCGGATGCTGATCCGCCGCTTGCAGGTGCCGAGGCGTTCCCGCTCTACGTTCGCGGTTCGTCCCCTTTTCCTCCCCTCACTCTCTCGGCTCTCGCTGATCCTCCTCTTCCGCAGACGTCGGAATGTCGTACGCCACCGCCGTCACCTGGCTGTTCAACTTCGTGAGCCGGCTTCCTCTGCTCGCGCCTGAACAGCTGAAGCTGACCCGCCTCGTCGCTCTTCCAGATCGTCGCCCTCACCTTCCCACGTCTCCTCGACGCTTTCACGCCGCAGGTACGTTCTCTCCGCGCTCTCGCGCCGTTCACGGAGCTGACTATGCCGTCTGCAGGGCGCCTTCGGTTGGTATGCTGCGTGTACGTCCTTCATCTTACTTCGTTCATCCCGCTTCCGCTCGTCCTGACTCGTCTCTTGCCCCGCAGGGAACGCTATCGGCACGGTGCTCGTCCTCCTGTTCGTGCCGGAGACGAAGGGTCTCACACTCGAAGAGCTCGACCAGGGTACGCCCGTCCCCTCTTCCTCCTTCGTGACCGTGATTGACGTGGGGTTCCTCTGCAGTCTTCAGCGTTCCTACTGGCATTCACGCGAGGTACCACCTCAAGGGCGTCGGGTGCGTCTCCCGTCCTTCCTCGCGAGATTGACCTCTCGACTGACCGGGTTGAGTACGTTGTCCGCAGTTACAACTTCCGCAAGTACATCCTGCGCCAGCGCCTGCCGCCGCGCGCTCCTCTCTACCACTGGGAGGAGCCGGCTCACACGCGCGGCTAAGCGGCGCTGCCGTCGCCGTCGCTCTCCGCCTCGCATCGTCTTCGCGCCTCGTTCTCTCTCCGGCTTCGTTCTTTCCCCCGGTCCTCTCGCCTCGCAGGCGCAGGTTGCTCCCCCCCTTACGCTCTCACGAACTCAGTACCCCTCCCTCCCTAGTAGTGCAACTCGGCCCGTCCTTACCACTGCGCGCGCCTCCCCCGCTCTCCTCCTGCTGCTCCTCTCGCCTCGCACCGCCTTTTCTCGTCACGGGCAGCGCGCTCCGTCGCCTGACCTCGCGCCCACACGCGGTACACCGCAGACGAGCAAAGCCAAGATCTGCCGAGACGACCGAAAGCGAGCTCCTATTGTGGAGGCGGTGAGAGGGTGGGGAGGGGTGAGCGCGCGACTGGCCGTCAACGGGCGTCGACGGGGGTACGGAAGCTGCCAAACGAGGCGGGACGGGTAGTAGACCTGAGCAGTAGGCCGCCGTCGAAGGACGAAGCCTCTGCAGCCACGCGTTGGAGACGACGGCAAGGTGAGGCGCGATGAGAATGGGCGGAAGAACGCTCTGTGGCTAGCTTCGGACGGAGCCTCTCGGACTCTCAGATCATCGACAGAACGTGCAGAAGGGAGTTACAGCTCTCCAGCTGTCGGCGAGACGCAGGACGTGAAGAGAGCGTGCGAAGAGTTGACCTTCGCAAGCCACAGCTCGCGCCTGCTGTCCTCCCGCGCCTTCTCGGCGGGCGTCACGGGCTGTATGGATGCTGGAAGGCACCTCACGAGGTCGTCACCGCCAGAGGGGCTGCAGAAGCGCGCTAGGCGACCCTCTCCTCCTCGCGTTCAGTCGCTTTCCCTCTCTCGTCGGACGCTCCCGCTGCTGGATCGATGCCTTTTCTCGATTGCACAGCGTTTCGGCCGGTCCGCGGACCGCTTGCGGGCCAAGCGAGAGCCGCCGCTAACTCGCTCCACCCAGAGTCTGCCGGGACTTGGCGGACGGGCGCCTCGATCTCTCCTCTCGCCCCGCGGCGGCCCCTCGAAGGCCCTCACGCCCTCCCGCTCGCTTCACCCTCTCTCTTCTTCTCTCACACGCGCACGACGCAGCGACGCCGCCCGCCATGTCGCACCCTGTCGACCCCTCCATCGCGCGCATGACGGAGGAAGCCGCGAAGCAGAAGGCTGTTGCGACTCAGGAGAAGCGCGAGCTTGCTGGCGACGACGAGTACAAGGAGCACCGTCAACTCGACAACCCCAAGGCGAACATCAACGCTCTGCTCGAGAACCCACTCCAGGTGCGTCCCCTCGCTTCCTCGCGAACTGCTCGCCACGCCCACATGCGCTCGCGTGCCCCGCTGACCCCTCGATCAAACAGGGTATCTCGCTTGAGCGCCTTGACGGTAAGCAGCCACCCCTGCGACGCCGACGTGACGGAGTTTGAGCGGGTCGCGCGACGAGCTCCTGATGAGGACCGCTTGGCGCGGGACGGCCCGACCACAACGCTGACGGTCCCTTTCCTCGTCGTCTACAGCTATGGGTCGCGCGTTCGCTCGCGAGAAGGGCCTCGGCGAGTTCGAGGACGAGTTCGCCAAGGGTGCGTCCTCTTCCCCTCCACGCTCAAACACGCTTCTCGCGTCGGGCAAAGCTGACGAGGTACGCACACGATCTACAGGCGCGCAGGTCGCGCAGGACCCGCTCGCGTTCGAGTCGCTTACCATCCTCGACGATGCGGACCGCAACGTACTTCGCCGCGAGGTCGTGCGTCTTCTTTCCTCGCTTCTCGCTCTCCCGCCTATACTGACACGTACTTAACGTCGCGCAGACGCACAAGTGGGACCAGCCGTGGCAGCTGTACGCCCTCACGATCTGCTGCTCGATGGCTGCCGCCGTTCAGGGCATGGTACGTCGTCACTCTGCTTCTTGACCGGCTTCCTGCGACCGAGACTGACCCGGCGCTCCCACGCGCAGGACGAGTCCGTCACGAATGGCGCGAACCTCTTCTGGCCGCAGCAGTTTGTACGTCGGAGCTAGTTGGACTCGACGTTCAAAGCGCTGATGCCTTCACCCTTGTCCTCCTGGTTGCCTCTTCCTACGCAGGGTATCGACACCGCGGCACGCCCGAATGACGCGTGGATTTTGGGCTTCATCAACGGCGCGCCGTACCTCTGCTGCGGCATCCTCGGCACCTGGCTCTCCCCTCCCCTCAACCGCTGGTGCGCCGATCTCCCTCGCTCTCCCTCGTTCCCGCTCACAAGGCCCTCGGCGGCAGGTTCGGTCGTCGCGGAACCATCTTCATCACCGCGTTGCTTTCCGCCTTGACCTGCATCTGGATGGCATGCGTCAACAGCAAGTGGCACCTCTTCGCGGCGCGTTTCGTTCTCGGCCTCGGCGTTGGTGCGCCCGCTTCTCGCTCCCTCCAAGGAGCTACTTGTCTGACCTCGCGATCGCGTGCAGGCCCCAAGTCCGCAACCGTCCCCGTCTACGCCGCCGAGACGGCACCCCCCATCATCCGCGGCGCGCTCGTCATGCAGGTTCGTTTCGGCTCGTTGCGCTCGCCCCTGGGCTCATGTTGACGATATATCTCACAGTGGCAAGTCTGGACCGCGTTCGGCATCGCTTGCGGCACCGGTGAGCCCACTCTCTGATCGCACATCGCAAACTCGCGCTGATCCCCTCCTCTCTACCGCCCCTCCTCGCAGCAACGTCCCTCATGTTCTTCAAGGTCGGTGACCCGTCCGGCGTCGCTATCACGGGCCTCAACTGGCGCCTCATGCTCGGCTCGTGCGTCTTTCCCACGACTTGAGAAGGTCACCGCTGACGCTTCCTCCTCCTCCTCCTCCACCCTCCCTTCCCTTATACTTCGGGTCTTCACAACGTCTTGCTCGTCATTGCACTGTGTCCCCTTCGCAGCGCGGCACTCCCCGCCTTCTTCGTCATGGCCCAGGTCTACTTCTGCCCCGAGTCGCCCCGCTGGCTCATTGGCCGCGGCCGCTACGTTGAGGCGTACCAGTCCCTCTGCCGCCTCCGTCACACCAAGCTCCAGGCCGCGCGCGACCTCTTCCTCATCCACGCCCTCCTCGAGGAGGAGGAGAACATGATGGCGGGCAAGTCCGCCATCGTCGAGGCTTCGCGGTGGCGCGCAACAGGAGGGCCGCGGTCGCGAGTGGAGTATGTATGATAATGCAGCAGTTCTGCGGCATCAACGTGATCGCTGTACGTCGCTTCCTGCCGTCCTCAGGCGTTCCCGCCGTCTCCAGCCCTCTCCCGCTGACTTTCACATCCTCGCCGTCCTCTCCCCCTTCTCCGCCTCTCTCTACACGCAGTACTACTCGGCTACCATCTTCCGCGGTGCGCGCTACCGTCCTGACCGTCGGAGTGACGCGGGAACTGACACTTTGCCTCCTCCCGTTCTTCCTTTGCGCAGAGGCCGGCTTCGACGACGTGACCGCTCTCGGCGCGACACTCGGGTTTGGCGCGTTGAACTTGTGAGCTTGAATCCGTCTACGCTGATGACACCGCTCGCGGAGGAGAAGAGGAGGGCGAGCGACGCAGGGCGCTTCCCGTCTCGTCCTCCACGGGTGGCGGCTTCCGTTTCATCACTGACCTGATTTGCTACGCCTGCAGCGTCATGGTTCGTCGTCGGCATCGCTCGCTCACCGAAGAAGCGGTTGCAGCTGACCAGCCCCAACCATCACTCCCCTCTCCCCTCTTCCCCTCCTTCCTCCTTCCTCCGCCTCGCAGGCCGCACCCGCTGTCTGGACTATCGACACCTTTGGCCGCCGCAACCTGCTCCTGACGACCTTCCCGATGATGAGCGTGTTCCTCCTCATGGCGGGTGCGTCTCATCCTTCCCTCGCTCCTCCGTCGTTGGCTCACTCGCTCTTACTCATGATTGGCAGGAATGGCGTTCTACATCCCCGAGGGCTCGGGCCGGACCGCCGTTGTCGCGCTCGGCGTCTACCTCCACTGTGCGCAACCTCTTCCTCTCGCTCGGGTCTCCCGACGTCTCCACCCCATCCTCTCATCCTTGCGACGCCTCATCCCACGAGGGCGTGTGCGAGGGGCGCTGAAGGCGTTGGCAAGCCGTCGAGGCCTGCTTGTGAGCAGCACTGACGATCTTTCACTCGCAGGCATGGCGTACTCTCCCGGCGAGGGTCCCGTTCCCTTCACCTACAGTGCGCAACTCGTCTCTCGGGCCCTCCAGAAAGCGCAGCTGACTCAGTGACGTGCAGGTGCCGAGGCGTTCCCGCTCTACGTCCGCGGTGCGTCTCATCTCCCGCTCTCGACATCTCCGCTCGGGCTGACCCTTCCCCTGGTCTTCGCAGACATCGGCATGTCGTACGCGACCGCCGTCACCTGGATCTTCAACTTCGTGAGCGCCCGCCTTTCTCTGGCGCTTCCGCCAAGATCAGCTGGTCTGACCTTCGTTGTCGCTTCCGCAGGTCGTCGCCTTCACCTTCCCCCGCCTCCTCACCGCCTTCAAGCCACAGGGCGCTTTCGGGTGGTACTCCGCTTGTAGGTCCCGCCACATCTTCCGTGTCTCCAGTCGCTCACGCCTCACGTCCGCCTCGCAGGGAACGCCATCGGGACCGTCCTCGTCTTCTGTACGTCCGCGCCCATCACCCCTTCCCCTCGCATCGTCTGTCGCACGGCGCGCTGACCACGTCTCGGCTTGATCTCGCAGTCTTCGTCCCGGAGACGAAGGGCCTGTCGCTGGAGGAGCTCGACCACGTACGTCCTTCGCCGTTCCTCGCTCCCCGGACGGTACTGATCCCCCGGCGCATCCAGGTCTTCTCCATCCCGACGCGCACCGCGAATGCGTACCACATCGCAGGCCTCAGGTGCGTCTTTTCGTTCCTCCGTCGACTCACTACTCCCGCCTCTTCCCCCGTCCCTTCCTTCGCTTCTTCCGCCTCGCCTTCGCCGCTCGCCTCGCCATCTTCCCTACGAGCGCAGAGCTGAAGTTTCATGGAGCGCACAGCTACAACTTCCGCAAGTACATCCTCCGCCAGCGCATGCCGCCGCGCGACCCGCTACGCCTGGGAGAAGGCGTAGCCTCGCCTCATCTTCACCCGTCACGACCTTCCCCTTTCGCCGTAGCCCCCTTTCCGTCGTTCTTTGTCCCCGCCCTCAGTCCCGCTCCCTTAGTACCCCGCTCCACCGCCGTCGGTCGCCCCGCCTCCCGGTCGTTACCTCCCCCTTGCTCGATCAGTACTCACGAGTCTCGTCTGGAACGTCTCGCGCTCTTTGCGCCTTCTTTCTTGCGCGTTACTGGGACGGAGAGCGGGCGGAGAGCCTGGCTGCCCTCTGGCTGGCGGGACGACCTGCTCCTGCTCGTCCCCATCGATACCTGAGCTCCCGCAACATCCCCCGCCCACTTTCGTGCCGTCGGTACGCCTTCGACGCACAGAGTCGGGTAGCCCAAACGGTTCCGAGTAGGCAGACAGCCCTGCGACGCGCTCCTTGACGAGCAGTCCCTCCTCGGGCTCGCTGCAACGAACAGCCTCAGTCGCTCGCGCTCCATACACCTTCTCGACCGCCCTCCCGCACGCTAGGCGGACTCAGGGAGCTCGCTGGGCCGCGCAGGTGGCCGCTCTTCGTCGTCGCTTGTCCTCAATGCAGGTTGCGAAGGTCCCGCTCGCGAAGTCGCAAAACGCTTCCCGCTCTCCTGGCTCACGGGAGCCCGCACGAACGCACGCGATGATGCTCAAGGGATGCTTGAATTGGCACTGACGGGGTGGGGATGAATGACAGGGAGGGGAGGGGGGAGCGGAAGCGAAGGAGAGAAGTGGAGGAACGGCAACGCCGGCAGCTCGATGAGGAGAAGGATCGGGGTGGCACACGAAGGGTAAGAATGAGGGGTATGTCCATGAAGGGGAGGATGGGATGACGGCCATGCCGGAATACGAACGGGAAGAGAGAGAGAGAGAGAGGAGGAAATGCACGATGAGGCCCGCCCCCCTCACTCGCGGGGGGTCGGGTCGATGAGGTCAACAACGATGCAGAAGGAAGGTCGGTGACAGGAAGGAAGGGGACGAGAGAAGCGCTATGGACAGCTCCGCGCCGGGAGCGCGCGCGCGGCAGGGCGGCTCAGTGCCCGTCGACCTCGTACAGCGAGAGCGACGAGCCCGACCGGCGCGAGTGCATCCCCGCGACAGCGGCGGCGCCGCCACCGAAGAAGGGGACGCTGCTCGTGCTCTGCGTGCGCGAAAGCCGCATGCGCTGCTGCTTCGCCGGACCCGCGCTAGCGCCGAACGCAGCGTTCACCGCCTGCGGGACGAACGGCGAGTTGAGCGCGTGCCAGCCCCCGAGCCCGCTCGGCGTCGCGGGCGCGCTCGAAATCGCGGCGAGACTGACGCCTGAGCGTTGCGCGCACGCTCCATCTTGCCGCGCAGGTCGGCGAGGACGACAAGGTCCTTCGGCGAGACGTAGTCCTGCCCGGCGCGCGTCGAGAGGTACTCGAGCGCGATCTCGAGCGACGAGAACGCCTGCTCGAGCGAGACGGGGGCACGGGCAGCGGCGGGCCGGCGCCGAACGACGACGACGGCGTCATGGCCGCGCTCGACACGGCCGACGTCGAGAGCGAGAGCGAGTGGCGCCCCGTGCCGTTGAACGGGAGACCGCCCGAGATGGTCGCGCGGCGGTTTAGGGCGGCCTGCTGCTGCTGCTGCTGGGAATCAAAGGAGGCCTGCGGGTATGCCTGAGGATGATGAGGGGGGTATCGGTGATGCGAGGGATGCTGCTGCTGCTGGAAGGGGTGGGATGCGTGCGACGCCGGCTGCGACGATGCGAGGGAATACTGCGACGAGGGCGTCGTGCCCGCGCCCGAGGCCGAGAGGAACGAGTTTTGAGCTGCGCCTGCTCCGAGCCGAAGAAGCCGGTGTGCGCGGCAACGCCAGCGGTCGCGGGCGTGCCGGGGACGGACGACGCCGACGACGCGCAGAGGTTGCCCTGGCTGTCGCGGAACGAACCGTACAGCGAGCCGGTGAGGGGCGTGCCCGGCCCGTTCTGCGACGAGAAGGCCGTCAGGCCCGAGTAGACGCTCGTGCTCGACGCGGTCGAGCCCGAGCGACGGTGCTGGTTCGACGGGACGGGCGACGCGGCGCCGTACGACGGCCCAGCGCCCTGCTGCTGCGCGAAGCCGGCGAGCGACGAGTGGGACGACGACGCCGAGATGCCCTGCGCGGACGAGTAGCTCGCGCCGAGGTCGTGCGGCGAGTACGGCTGCGTGAGCCCGCTCGCGTACCCGCCGTACTGGGCGTGCGCACCGCCCGCCGAGTCCGGCGGCGAGTAGTCGCCCCGACGGCGCCGAGCATGAGCGACCCGCTCGCCGCGGCGTGGTGGTGCGAGATGCGTGAGGGCGTCCCGACGGCGTCGGCGGCGCCCTCGGGCGAGTACGAGAACGGCTGCGCGAGCTGCGGCGTGCGGTCGGTCGCGTGCGTCGGCGCGCGCGAGTGCACCGTCGAGTGCGTCGGCGTCGCCTCCGAGTCCATCGAGAGGTCGCCGAAACTCCCGCCGGCAATCGCGTCCGTGTCCATGCGCGAGGACGACGACGCCGCGGCGGGAGAGGCGGCGCGGCTCGCGAAGCCCTCGGCGAAGGCGGCGAGCGTCGACTTCGCGCTGGCGAGACGGCGGACCGTCTTGCTCCCGATCGAGCGCTTGCTCCGCCGGACGGGGAACGCCTGCTCGCCGTTCGCCGCTGCGCCCTCGTCCTCCTCGTCGTCCTCCTCTCGCGGGGGTCGAGCGAGCGGTGCGAGTTGGTTGACGGCGCCGGTGCCCGTGCGGGCGGGGACACGTCGCGCTCGTCGACGAACGCGCCGCCGCTGATGCCCGCGCGATGCTTGAAGCCGTCGAGCCAGGTCTGGCTCGCCTTGAACGCCTCGTTGCCCGGGAACGAGCGGGCGATCGCGCGCGCCTGCCGCTGCAGGACCGAGTCGGCGAGTGTGTTGCCCTTGGCGGCGTGCTCGCGCGCCCAAGCGACGAGCGCGTTGTCGACCTGGGGGAACCGCCCGCCGCCCGACGACGACGCGAAGGGCTCGGCGGAGGCGATCGAGTCGAGCGAGACGATCGATGAGACGGACGACGACGCGACAAGCGCGGGCGACGGCTGCGGCGTCGTGAAGGACGGGACGGGCGTCGCTGACGGCGACGGCGCCTCGGACGGCTCGCGGTCGGCCTCCTGCTGCTGGTGCTGGCCGGGGCGGAGGAACGACTGAACGGCCGACGCGCTCGCCTCATCCTCCGAGTCCATCGCGAGGTACTTCTCCTTGAACTTGAGCGTCTTGGAGATGGTGCTGCGCTCGTAGCCGAAGTGGGCGCCGATGTCGTCCTGCTTCCAGCCCGGGTGCGTAAGGTGGAATTGGCAGATGGCCTTGCGCTCGGCGTTCGAGAGCTTGCGCGAGTGCCGCCCGCTCGTCTTGATGGGCGACGAGCGACGCCGATTGCTTCTGGCTCGAGTCCCGCTGGCTCTGGCGCGAGATCGACCCGGACCGGTACGGGGTTGAAGGCGCGGTCGACCCGCTGTCGCCGCCGTAGACGCTGCTCGTCGCCGAGCCCGACTCGATGCGCGACATGTTGAGCCCGGAGACGGACGACGCCGAGTCGCTCGGGCTCGAGCTCCGGACCGAGTGCGACGGGTTCATCGTGCTCGACGAGAACGACGCGCGGTGGTCGTGGAAGGGCGAGGGCGGCTGGGGGAAGAAGGGCGATGCTGGCGACGTCAAGACGCTCATGTGGAGCGGTGTCGGTGCGCCGCTCGAGTGGAGACTCGATGCGCGGGAGCGACCCGGGGACGAAGTGGGGTACGACTGCATGCGCAAGAGGCGAGCGCGGGAAAAGTTGGCGGGTCAGCGGGGGTTCGCGCGCAGCTCGTCTGGGTAGAGAGCTCTGAGATCGACCGAGGGGATGCGCACCTGGGCAGGCTGGGCGGGAGGGAGGGCAGCGAGGTGCGGCTGAGCCGACAGGGGGGCGGCGTGCTCCTGGGGCGGGTGGGCGAGTGCGAGCGGCTCCTGGGCGGGCTCGTCGCCTTCGTCGTGCATGGCCATGGTCACCTCGAAGCCCAGGCCGTGCTGGCCGTGCGCCTGGCGGTGCGGGTACGGCGGGTGCGGCTCAAAGGCGTTTTCACTCATCAGGTCGGCGTACGGGTCCTGGTACGGCTGCTGCGCGCCCTGCTGCCGGTCGGGGCTGTAGCCAGTGGTCGCCCAGTCGCCCCAGGCGTGCTGGCCGTGCTCCAGGGCGGGGAGGGCGGGCTGAGGTCGTCGAGACCGGCCTGGTTGCGGAGCTGCGCCGAGACGGTGCGGAGGCGCTGCTGCGGCAGCTGGAGCTGCTGGGGGAAGCTGAAGTCTGCGAGACTCATCCTCGGGCCCCACCGCAGAGCGGGCGTGAAGAGGCGGGAGGAGGGAGAGGGGAGGGGAGGCGAGAGGAGGCGAGCGGCGGGAAGTCGGGAGCCTGGACGAGAGCGCCGTGGTGAGTTGCGCGACTCGGGTGGGCTCCAGGTTGAGCGGACGGGACGCACCTCGACTGCTGCTCTCCGGCGATGCTGCCTCTCCGCCTGCGCTGCGCTGCCGTGGGCGAGAGAGCCCGCTCTCCTCCTCGCGGCTTCGCTCCCTTGGAATTCCCGCCCTTGCTCTCCATCCCCGACACTTTCCCCGCCTGAAACCCCTGTCCAATCGCCCCGTGCCTGGTCCCGCTTCCGGGTAGAAACGCCCCCGCAGTCCAGACCCCGCACTTTCTGCCGTCGTTCAACTCGTCGAGCGGATCCTCTCGCGTCCTCCGGCAGAGGGCAGCGCACGCTTCCTCCGCAAGCCCCCATCGCGAGAGCTGCGCCTTTGCCGACGGCCAACATGGGCCATCCTGGGCGCGCTATCCCCCAGCCTCGCCCGCTTCCATCGCCCTTCCTCGAGAGATGGGCAGCGCGCGCCCGCCTTCCTGCGCATGCGGCGATCTTTCGCACCTCGCCCGCTTCGCCCGCGTGTGTGCGACTCCTTCGCGATGCGCGTACACCACCCCGCACTCTCTCTCCTTGCCCCGGACTGCCGCTTCCCAGCCTCGCTCCTCGTCGCTCGACCTTCCCAAGTCGCGCCGGCAGCGCACGCGCCCCCTCTCTCTCTCCCACGCTCCATTCTGCGCCCTCGCTCTGCCCCTCGACCGCTGCCCCCGCGCCGCGCAGCCGCAGCCTCCTTCACGCAATCGCCCGCCGCCCTTGGGCCCCACCGCCGAAATCACCCCGCCCCGCCACGCGACACCCACCGCTCCTTTGTTCCGCTGCGTCGAGACTCTCATCGCGCGCCTCCTCCCGCATCGTCGGTGCCGCTCTGCAGCGCACAGAGTGCACTTCATCGTGCGCTGATGCTCGCGTCCGAGCGGAGAAGCGCTGAATGCCCCGCCCGCCGCGCTGCGCTGTCTCCCGAAGATGCCGCGGCCGCTCCTCCTCGACCCGCCCTCGCGCTTCTCGACCGCTCTCTCCTCTCGCTGCGCACCGCTCCTCGCTTCGCACACGGATGCCCGCTGCTCGTCGGTGGAACACCCCCAAGACCCGCCCTACCGCGCCCTGCCCTCCCCTCCAGCCCACCGCCCGATCCTCCTCGCCCATCCCGATGAGGGCAGCAGCCGTCTCGCTCCGCGCCTCCTGCGCTCGGTTCTCCGTCCTGCTGCTCCTCGCCCGCGCGCGACGGCGTCAAGAAAGCTTGCCGCACCGCGGCCGCAGCAGCGCAGCTTGCATGCGCATCTCGCTCCTCCCCGCTGCGCGCCGGCCGGCCCGTCTCGTTTTGGAGCTTCGAGCTTCGAGCTTCGTCGACCCCCTGGCTGGCCATAGCTCACTGTTCTACGCTCGACATTCAAGTGCGTACAGGGAACAAGGCAGGCAGCGGGGGCTGCGGTCTAGGAGGGTCCGAGGAGGAAAGACCGGCGTCGCGCTGCGACCAGCTGCTCTGCGTGCGCTCGCCGCCGTCTATATAACGCAGAGACCTCGCACGTCCGGAGAGCCAGCTAGCCTGTTGAACGAGAGCTGGACGCCCCCCCGTAATCTATCGCGCGCAGAACATCGACCCCCTCCTCGCTCGCTGCCAGCGCCTCCCACTTCTTCGTCCTCGCTGGAAGGATCGCCCTCCAGGCTTCCTCCAAAGGCGCGGCTCCCTTCGCGCGAGCCCGCCCTTCCCCCCTCTCTCGCTCGCGATGCGCAGGGGAGAAGAACGAGAGATGAAGCGCGCCTCGCTCCAAGGGGCGCGCGCAAGCGTGAGGTGGCGCAGCGCTGCTGCGGGCGAACTCCGCTCAGGCTGCGGGGCAGGAACCGCGCGCGAAACGCTGCACCCGAGAAGTTGCCTCCGCGTTTTCCCAGAGATTGCGGCGAGGGGCGCCATTGCGCGATAAGTCCGAGCGGAGGCGGGGAGGGCCGCGCTCCTCGCTCGTGTGCTTCTTCTCGCGCACGCTGCCGGCCCGCCGCTGTGAGGGGTCCTGGCAGCGAAACAGCGGTTTACCGTCGGCCTTCTCATCAACCCTCCTTCGCCGCCCCGCCCCGCCCCCGCTCGACTCGGCTCGGAACTCCCCACGCAGTAGTGTCCCGCCACCCTAACATTTTGCACAGGACAGCGCGGCGCACGCCTTGCAGCCGCCTTTTAACTCGAGCGCCTCTCCTCGACCGCACGCCCGTACGTGCGCGCCCCGTTCGGCCGCGCTCACTCTCCCTGCCGATGCAGCGTCGATACAGTACAGCACACGCGCGGCTTTCCCTGTGAGGCGGAGATGAAACGCCAGCGCGGATCAGGGCTGAGGGAGGCGGCGTCCGCTCCGGACGGGTTGCGGCGAAGCTCGGGCGAGTTTGTTGCGCGAGGAGGAGGAACGATGGAAGGAGTGGCGGAGGGGGCGGAGTTACGCCGGCTCGCATGCAGGCATGCATGCATCGCAGAGCGGTCGGGCGCCGGACGACTGGTGGAGCTGCATCGTCGGGAGCGGAGCGGCGCGAACAGCGGGATAAAACGGCGAGGAAGGGGAGAGATGCGCGTGGCGCTGGACGCTGTCTGCGGGAGAGGCAGCAGAGGTGCGGTCCGGCGCAGGAAGTGCGTAGCAACGCGAGCGAGTTGTGGAGGGCTCGTACAGGAGCACGGACGGGACGCATTGTGGGAGGGAAGCAAGCGCGGTGGAGGAGGAGGCGAGAGAGCGCGGTGCGCGAGCAGCGCGCAGCAGGTCCGCCCGCCGGGCGCGGCAGGTCGTGAGGACGGGCACGGCGTTTACAACAGGTACGACGGGAGGCTGTACAGAATCCACAGGGTGGATGAGAGGGCGGATCAGCGGTTCGCGCCTGCGGCGACGGCGCTGCGTAGGCGAAGTCGGTCAGCGGTACGCTCGCGGAGGTGGGGAGCGACAGGGCGGGCAGCGCACTTTGTCCTCGTGAGGTTGTCGATGTCTGCGCAGTGCACGGTGGGTCAAACGGGCGAGCAGAGGAGGGGCAGGGAGGGTGCGCGCGGACGGACAGGTCTGGAGGGTCTCGTTCTCGGACTTGAGTTTGGTTGCCTCGCCCTGGACCTCGCCTACGCGCTGGAGGAGGGCTGTGTGCGCTCACCAGACAGGTCAGTGCTGAGGGAGAGGAGGGAGGGGACCCCCACTCGGACGAGGTGATGAGGAGGGAGACGGACCCCTCAGCCCGTCCTGCTTCGAGACGATGTCCCTGTGCGTGTGCAAGTACCCGTGTGAGTGACCTGCACGGAGGAGAACCCTCCCAAGAGGGGTAAAGGGGGAGCGGACCTGACGAGGTGCTCCTTTGCGGCGACATCTGCAGCGGTGAAGGGTTCTTCGGGCTGGGCGAGAGTGGGAGGAGGTCCCCAGGCGTTGTCTGCGTCTACTGAGCTTGCGTGTGGCCTGCTCATCGGGGGAGACTCGGGCTGGGGAGCGGGGCGGAGCGGCGAGAGCTCAGTTCGCTCGCTCCGCCTCCCTCTCTCCGCCGCGTTTAGCTCCAGGCGCACTTCTGCCTCGCTGGATCCACTCAGGAGCTTACAAGCTACCACTCCGGCCAACTCGCACCCTCCCCCCGTGCCTCTCTCGCCCTCCCCGACTTTCTTCTCCGCGATGGCGACCGCCTCCAAGTTCGACAGCGCCACCTTCCTCCGCGGCCTCGGATGGAACGGGCCCGGATCCTCCCTCAACAACTCTGCTGCCGGCCGCGCGAAACCCGTCACCGTCGCGCAGAAAAAGACCCTCAGCGGCGTCGGCCGCGACCGCGACACCTCGTTCGCCTGGTGGGACGCCGTCTTCACCAGCGTCGCGCAAAAGGTCGGCGGTGACAAGGTGCGCACTGCTGCTGACGGTGTACGGGCGGTGAGGAGCTCGTGCTGACACCGCCACACCTGCTTGCAGACGGAGCAGCAGCGCACCACCTCGACCGGCATCCTCTCGCACCGCCCGCCGCCGCCCACGGGAAGCGCGTACGAGCCCCTCTCCGACTCGCAGAAGAGCGGCCTCAACCTCGACGCCATGGCCGCCGTCAAGCTCGAGCTCGCGCGCAGGCAGCTCTACAGCGGCTTCTTGCGCGGATCGGTCCTCCAGCCCGACCCGGCCCTCGACAAGGGCAAGAAGGAGAACGCCCCGGCGGTAACAGAAGAGGGCGGCGAGCCCCCGCTGAAGAAGCGGAAACGCGACGAGGGTGAGGACCGCGCCGCCGCCGACGGTGGGGACCGCGCGGCGGCGAAGGAGGCGCGCAAGGCGGAGAAGCGCCTTCGGAAGGACGAGGACAAGGCGGCGAAGAAGGCGGCCAAGGCGGCGGCGCGCGAGGAGGGCGGCGAAGGCGCCGTCGTCGCGCTCGAGGTCGTCGAGTCGCTCGAGGTGTCCACCACGACGACGCCTGCCGAGCCTGCAGGCTGCGCCGGCGCTCGCGCTGCCGCTGTCGAAGGAGGAGCGCCGCGCGGCGAAGAAGCTGCGGAAACAGCTCGTCGGCGCCGTCTCGGCATCGGCCTCTCCCGCGCCCTCCTCCCTGACGGCCCTCTCGTCTGCTGCGCCTACCGCGTCCGCATCGCCCGCGCCCGCGGACCCCGCGCTGGACGCCGAGGAGCAGGCGTACCTCGAGGCAAAGGCGGCGGCGCGGCGCGCGGAGAAGGAGGAGCGCCGGCTCGCCAAGGCGGCGAAGAAGGCGCTCAAGGCGAGCGCGGAGGCATAGACGCATGTCGGGAGGGGCTTTTTGGGTGTACGGAGTATGCGGTCGTGCGCCTTCGTCGCTGTTGTTGTCATCTTACCGAGGTTCTTGCCGTCGCTGGTCTCTCGCCTCGTCTCTGTCTCGCTCTCACCGCCTCGCTTCACTCGCCGATTCTCTCCGTGCTCTCTCTCTGCGCTGCTCTTGCTTACTGGGTCTCTCGCTTGCGCTCCATCGCTGCCCCTCTGCGGTGCACCGCCATGCACGTGACCCTCTGCTCTCGGTCTCCCTCCTCAACCTCCTGTCCCCCCGCACCGCAGTCGCAACGTTCGTCTCGACCCGCGGGCCAAAGCGCAACCGAAACACAACTAAGTGATGTCCCGCGCACTGCCCCCCTTGCTCCTCTCTCGCCTGAGGACCCCGTTTCCCCTTGGCTCCCCTCCTTCCCCTTCTCCTCCTCTCCTCACGCTCATGGTCACGATGGCGCCGTTCCCTCTCTCGCGCAAGCGCAGTAGCACGCTCTCCCCTTCTTCTGCGTCGATCACCGCCCCGCATGCGCGTCCCCCCGCTCGTCTGTTGATCGCCCCCACTCACGCGCCCTCATGACGCGCAGCCGCCCCGCACGCGCACCCAGCGCGCCCTCTCGCGCCTCTCGCGCTTCCGCCTCTCGAGCGTCGCGCGCGCGCCCACCCCCGCCCCCGTGAGCGTGACCGCGTCGCCGGCCGTTGCGCCGCGGACGGCCCCGGAGGCGCGCCCGCTCAAGCAGCTCCGCAGGCAGTCGCGCTCCTTCTCGACCTTCTTCTCGGGCCCGGCGGGGGGCGCGTCGTACGTGCCTGCGCCTGCGCTTGCGCCGCTCTCGCTCTCCGTCGTCGGCGAGCGCGACGCCGACGCGCCGCCTGCGCTCGCGAAGCGCGCGACCCTCAAGCGCACGATCTCGTACCCCGTCCTGCAGAGCGCAAGCTCGCCCGTCGACGCGCCCGGCGCGGACTGGTGGGGCGTCCGGGAGGCGACTGTCCGCCTCGAGCTCGCGCAGGGGGAGGCGACCTTCTCCCCCTCGACGGTGACGTTCCCGCGCCTGCCGGCGACGCCCCGCACGCCCCTCGCCGCTGCGAGGAAGTGGGCCGAGTCGGACGAGTCCCTCGTGCTCGACACGCCGACTTGGTCGATCCACCTCGACGGCGCTGGCGGCGCGCCGATCATCGAGACGTCGCGGTTCTCGTCCTCGACCGAGGACATGACCGTCTCGTCGTGCGCGTCGTCCGCCGCGGGGCGCTGTGCCGTCCTCGACGTGTTCGACGCGCCCCCACCCGCCGCGAGGGAGAGCGCCGGCTCGCCCCTCGACCTCGACCTCGATCTGGATTTCCCCCTCGGGCACGTCGTCCCGCTCTCGCCCCCTCCTCGCCAGAGATGTACCGCCACCAGCCGTTCGTCGCGCACACGCACGCGCTCGCCGCCGCGGACGACGCGGCGATGCGCTCGCCGACGCCGGCGCGCTCTCGCGCCCAGCGGTGGTCGCTCGCCTCGTCCGCTTCCTCGGGGGGCAGCAGCGCAAAGGACGTCGTCGACCCGCACATGCTCCGCGGCTTCTCCTACGCCGCGACACCCGCCGCGCCCGCCGCCTCCAGCGCGAAGAGCGTCCTCACGCCCCCGCCGACGCCGCGCATCGTCCCTGCCGCGGCGGAGGCGCCTTCGCCGTTCCTCCTCCCGCGCGCACTCGGCACCGGAGGACAGGGCAACTCGCTGCTCAGCCTCGCGCTCGAGGAGCTCACGAGCGAGATGGACAGGTTCGACCCGGTGCAGCTGCCGTGCGGGTGCGTCCTCTCTCCTCCGCCTCTCGCTACGCAGAATTTGACGCCTCCCCCTCGCTCGCATCACAGCTACCCCCTCCCCTCGCCGCCGCGCTCCCCGCTCTCCCTCCACCGCCCCAGGCCCGTCCCCTTCCCGCGCCTCTCCGCCTCCCCACCGCCGTCCGCGCCGCTCCCGCCCCTCCCCCCGCGGCCCGACACCCCCACCCCGACCTCCGCGCCCTCGTTCCCGTTCCTCTGCCCCTCGCCGCCCCTCGCGCGCGTCCGCTCGCGCCAGACGAGCCGTGCGGCGCGCCCCGTCCCCGCGCCGATCTACACCTCCAATGCGTCGGACAGCAGCGACAGCGAGGCCTCCCGCACGCCGCTCGCCTCCCCCTCCCCGCTGTCACCCTTCTCCCTCGTGACGGCGGCGAGTTTCCCCTCCCCGCCGACGTCGCCCGCCTCCTCGCGCTTCCAGTACGACGGCCCTGCGGACAAGGCGAGCAGGCGCCGCCCCGTGCTCGTCACCCCGCTGTCGCCGTCGCCGCGCTCCCCGGCGTCGGTGTAGGGCGCGCTGCGCCCTTCCCGCTCGCTCTCTCCGTCTTGTATCTCCTCGACTTTCTCCCCTCAAAAGCCTGTACAGCGCCTCTCCGTCCCCTCCTCCCTCTCGCTCAAAAAGGCGTACGTCGTCCGCCCCTCAAGGTCGTACATAGTCTCGGTGTATAGATCCCTCTCCTCCGTCTTCGTCGTTCGTTAATCCGTGCCGGGGTTGTCTAGAGTTTCAGGCGGGTCCGTCTCCATCAGTTCGTCAGTACTTCAGTGCGGGTGTACAGCGTCGAGGGTTGTAGCTGGAATGCACAGGGCGCGTGTAGCTATCCCCTCCAGCGAGCGCGAGAGTGAGTGAGCGGGACCTTCCCAAGCGCGAGACGAGCGCAAAGAACGGAAGAACTGCATGCTATACAGGCATCGAAAACACACAGACTCGCCAACCTTCTACCGACGGCGGGCGACACCACGCAACTAAGGCTACACCACAAGACCACCCATCCCGTTCAGTCCAACGCCTTCCCGAGCAGCATCCGCCGCTTCTCCTCCTCGTCCATCGTCGCGCCCGTCGGCCGGCGGAACGGCGCGTGGTGCGGGAACCCGGCGGACCCGTGCGACGAGGTCGAGAACGAGCGGAACGACCCTTCGCGCGGCGGTGCGGCCGAGGTCAGGGACGAGGCCTGCGAGGGGCGCGGCGAGGGGCGGGTGCTGCCCGTGCGGAGGTCGTGGTCGGGAAGGAAGAGGTTGAGCGCTGCGGGCGGGAGAAATTCCTGAGCGGGAGAGGATGACGAGAGGGACGAAGAGCACGCACCTGCGCCGCGGCGCCCGCACTCCCCGCCGAGCCGGTGCTCTCCCTCGACCGCCCGCCCTGCTCGTCCAGGCGCTTGACGCCGTACTCCTCCTCCTCGACGCCGTCCATGCTTTCTGGCTCCTCCACCAGCGTTGCCGTCTCCCCTAGCCCGAGCGACTGCCCGCTGAGGTCCGGCACGCCCGGCGCGTCCGCGTGCGCAGCGTGGAACGCGTGCACGTCCACTCCGACGGGGGCGGGCACGTCCGGGTGGAAGAGCATCGCCGCGTCGAGGTCGAAGGGGAGGTGCTCGCCTGCGTCATCTCCGTCCTCGGCGGGCGGCGTGCGCTCCTCCCCCTCTTCCTCCTCGTCGGACGAGATCGACGCCTCGCGACGCATGCTCCCGCTCGGCGACTCGGAGAACCCGTTCGCACCGCCGCGCTCGAGCTTGTCGTGCAGCGGGGCGGACCTCCGCGCGAGCGGCGGTGCAGGCGCGGGCGCACTCGTGCTCCCGCTCCCGCCGCCGCTGCCGAAGTTCTGCGTGCGCGACTTGACGAACCGCATGCGCTTGCGGACCGAAGCCTGGACGGCCTGCTTCGCCGCCGAGCGCGCGTCCGCCATCGGGAGGCGGCGGTGCGTCTTGGAGAGGAGCTGCCCGAGGAGCTGCGTCTTCTGCTGCCACACCGAGCGGATCATGTCTGCGAGCCGCTGGAGGGTCAGCGAGGAGGACGAGGAGGGGGAGGAGGAGGACGCACCGCGCTTGAAACCTTCGAGGAGGTCGAGGAAGGACCAGGTCTTGCTGCGGTACTGGATGAGGGGCGTCTTGTACGTGATGTTGTAGATGTTGGGCAGGCTCGACTTGTCCTCCTTCTCGCTCTGCACGAGCGTGAGAGAGAGCGGGTCAGTCATGAGGAGGCCGAGAGCGAGAGAAACGCAGCGCACCCGGTACGTGAGGCAGAGCAGCGTCGACGAGACCTCGACGAAGATGAATGTGCGGTTCGACGCGGCGCGGCGGCGCATCTCGTCCGCGTCGAGGCCCTCCTCGCGGACATCGGCGACGAGCATCTCGGACGAGACCGCCTTCCGCAGGCGGTGGTCGACGCTACGGATGGACGCGCTCGACGACGTGAGCGGGCGGTCGCTGCCGGTGCCGAGGCTCGTGCTGCTCGCGTAGCTCTTGCGCGGCGCGGCGAGCGAGTCGACCGAGCGGCTCGCGAGCGGGTTCAAGCCGGGGAGGTTGAGCGACGACGCCGTCTTGCTCGCGCCATTGCGTGGCGTCGGGTCATCGTCGTCGTCGGCCTTGTTCTCCCGTTCGGCGAAAATGTAGTCGAGAATCTTGCGGCCGACCGAGTGCTCGAGCTGGAGGCGGACCGGGTGGAGGTGCAGCTCGAAGCGCTCGACGATCGAGATGCCGCCGACGGGCGCGAGCGAGTTCCAAAGCGCGGCGGCGAAGACGTCCATCTTGGCGAGCTGGTAGTCCGTGTCGCTCGTCTCGTGCTTGGCGATGATCTCGGCAAAGATCTGCTCGGGGCTGCTGTTGAGCGCGCGGAGGTCCTTGATGACCATGCGGTTCGACGCCGAGCCGTCCTGCTTCGACACCCACGAGTACTCGGCGCCGATGACGGAGAACTTGGCGAACGGGAGGTCGCTCTTGTCGAGCATGTGCCACGTGAGCTCGGCGGCGCGCGACTCGAGCTGCAGCCCGGCGCGCTTGCTCGTCGTCTTGGCGCCGTTCGAGTCCTGCGCGCGCGTGAACGCCTCGACGACAAGGCTGAGCTCGCCCGTGAGCCGGAGGGCTTCGGCGCGTTGGAGGAAGAGCTGGACGCGACCCTCGTCGTCGAGCTCGTCGAGGTGGACCTGGAACTCCTGCGCGGCGCCCGAGAGGCCGCGGATCTGCTGCTGGAGCTTGCCGACCGTCTCCATGACGGCGTTGAGGTTCGAGAAGTCGCGCGTAAAGACAAGCGCCTCGACCTTCGAGTTGCGCGACTTGCGGAGCGGGTCGCTGTAGAGGATGAGATCCGTGACGACGTTGTAGATCGCGGCGAAGTGCGCCGGGTTGGCCGAGAGCGAGAACTTCTCCGCCTCGAACGAGACTCGGTCCGTTGAGGTGTGGAAGTGGCTCTCGAGCGTCGGGCTCGAGCCGAGGCCGCCGTCCGCGAAGCCGCGCTTCGAGCTCAGGCGGAGCTGGTTGAACTTGTCGTAGCGCATCGCGGCCGACGTGCGCGAGACGACGCGGTCGAACCCCCACGGCTCGACGCGGAGGTCGACGAGCGTCTCGAGCGGGACGAACGCCTGCGCGAAGCCGCGCTCGACGCGCACGACCTGCTGGCGCGGATAGAAGACCTGGAGGCCATCGAGCCGTGCGAACGTCTGGTTGAGGACCTCGGCGTTGACGGGGTCGTCGACGACGCGCGTGTCGATGATCTCGAAGACCTTGACCTGCGCCCGGAACGCCGCGATGACGAGCGTCGACTTGTCGTCGACGTCGCTCTGAAGCGAGACCTGCGGCTTGATGAACATGCACAGGTGGCCCGAGTTGGCATCGTACGCCTCCGGGAGCGCCGCCGCCGCGGCGTACGGGTCGACGTCGAGGTGGTCGCCGAAGTGATGGCGCTCGTCCGTCTGCTGCTCCTCGTTGGTCGCCCACATCCCGCCGCCGCGCTTGGCGAGCTCGTCGAGGAGGCGGTTCGTCTGCTCCGAGTCCTGGAACGGCCCGCTGCGCTTCATCGACGTCGAGCCGCCCGTGCGCGTCGACTTGCGACGCGACCAGTCGCGCTTGGTCTTGCGCTCGTGCTGCTTGGCGAGGTCGCGGATGAAGCGGAGGACCGACGCCGACGCGTGGTAGACGAAGCCCCTGCGGTCGCTGTGCGAGTAGTAGTATTTGAGGAGGACCTCGCGCGTTGCGTTCGAGACCTGCACCATCGGGCTGTGGACCATGTAGCGGTTCTCCCACTGCCCCCACTCCTCGTAGAGCGTGTTGGTGAGGTGCGGGTACGCCGAGGTGTCGCCCGAGTCCTCGTCGACCGTCGTCGCGGGCATCGACGGCGTCGGCGGCGAGCCCTCGTGGTTCGCCTGCACGTTCGGGTCCTGCTCCGACGGCGTCGACAGGTGCGCCTCGTCGCGGATCTGGCGGAGGCGCTCGATGACCGACTGCACGGCCTTGATCCGCAGCTCGATCTCGCTCGAGAGAGCGGCGTCGGTCGAGTCGGCGAACTGCGGGCGGGCCATGTGGTGTAAGCGGGCGCGTCGGGAGAGAGGATAAGCGAGACGCACCTGCTTCTTGAGCTCGCGCAGGCGCTGCTCGGCCTCCTCGATGTGGACCATGACCGTGTCTGCGGGCGCGAGAAGGGTGAGCTGACAAGGATGGAAGGAAGGAGGACGAGACACACCCGTCGCGCGGCCCATCAGGCAGGTGTGCGAGAACTCGTTGCCGAACTTGCTCTTGGGACGCTCGGGCGGCGTCGGTGTCTCCTCGCTCTCGGACGCATCGTCAGCGTCCTTGGTGGGCGCCGAGTCCTTGTGCCGGTAGTACGTGAAGCGCGGGCAGACCATGAACGGCATGATACGGATCTGCGGCTCGTCCTCGATGGGCATGGTGTAGGTCGAGTCGTGAAAATCGTTGAAGTTGACCCACTCGAGGTCTTCTTCGGCGACAACGTGGTCGTTGTACGACGGCGGCGGCGTCGCGTCCTCCTCGGGGTCGACGCCGGCGGGCGCGACGTCCGCCTTGATCGGCTCGCTGAAGACGGCGGTGATGGTGCGCAGATCGAGCGCATCGAGGTCGATCTCGGCCATGTAGAACGCCTTGTGCTTGACCGTCTTCGACTCGGACATCTCGGGGCGGCGGATGACCATCTCCTGCTCGCGCTGGTGCAGGTCGACGTTGAACCGGCCGATCTTGCCTTTGAGGCCGAGGACGGTCGTCTCGCCGCGCTGCCACTCGGCCCACGTCTCCTGGCGGTACGTGTGCGAGATGAACAGTGGCGCGAGCGAGAAGCGGTACTTGATCGTCGCCGTGTGCCGGCCGAACTTGGGCGACGGCGCCTGCGCCGACGGGAAGAGCTTGCCCTGGCGGACCGGGAGCGACATGCAGCCATCGAAGAGCTTCCACCAGCGGTGGAAGTGGGTCATGGCGTGCGGCGTAAAGTGGAAGCTGTTGTAGCCGTCGTCGTCCGAGTACTTCACGTCGTCTGGGGACGCGGGCGGCGTCTCGTCCTCGCGCGGGAGGTGCAGGTTCGCCGGTGACGTGAGCGAGATAGAGAAGTGCACGAAGTCGGAGCGGAACCCGGCGAACGAGTCTGCGACCTGCGGGCGAGTTGGGAAGCCGTGTGAGCGCGCGCAGGGAGGAAAGGAAAGAGCAAGAGAACGAGCGCACCTCGCCGTGCACGCCGATCGCGGCGGGTGTCTTGGTGTGGACGTGCCAGTGCGGGATGAACTCGAACTGGCGGCACTGGCGGTGGAACGTCGCGAGGCCGTGGCAGGTCGGCTTCCTGCAGTCCTCGTCGCGGCAGGTGCGCTCGAGGCGGATGCCCATGCCCCACCGAACGCCGTTGATACACTTGGCGCAGACCTTGAGCCAGTACGATATGTCGTCCTCGTCCGCCGAGACGTCACTCGCCGTGTCGTACTCGTCGCCGCCGACCGTCGACGCCGCGTACGCCGAGCCGCCGTCGGCGCTGTGCGCACCGCCGCTGCCCTTGACCGGGTCGCTCGTGAAGATGCCCGTCGCGGCGGCGTCGACGTAGTCGCGCAGGTTCGGGATCCCGAGCACGTACTTGTCGCTCAGGACCTGAAAGAACTCGTGATCGGGGTTGTCGAGGCCGAGGCGGAACTGGACGTCGCCCTTCCACGCCTTGGCGAAGCCGGCGCCGAAGCCCGTCAGCGCGTACGGGTCGCGTGAGCCCTTGAGGTGGAAGATGACCGAGGCGTTCGGGCCGGGGCAGAGCAGCTGGACGCGCCAATGCAACTGGAGGCGGATCTTGTCCCAGAAGCCGATGCGCTCCGAGGGGTCGGGCGACGCCTTGCTGAGCGTGTCGACGACGCGCGCGACGTCCTGGATGGCGGGCTGCACGGCGTTGCCCCAGCCGATGCGCATCGGCTCCGCCGAATGGATCTGGACGACGGGCGTCGCGTACGTCTTGACGGGCATCGCCGAGCGCGGGACGACGATGGTGTACGGCGCGCCCTGGCCCTCGAAGACGTGCTGCGGGATGACAGCGCAGGGGACGCGCCGTACTGCCTCGGGCCCGCTCACCTCCTCGGCGACGACGAGGTCCATCTCGCACGACCAGCTCGGGATGTCGGGGTGGCCACTGCGCGGGACGTGCAGGAGAGGGAGCGGGTAGTCGCGTAGTTGGAAGCGCGCCTCGTGCATCTTCCACGAAAGGTGCAGCGGGATGATGAGGGAGAAGACCGTATCGCGCGGGAGACCCTTGCCGACGTCGTGGAGGAAGTCGCCGAGCCCCTCGTCGCCGAACGACGGCTTGGCGACGACGAGCGAGACGCCGTGAAACGTCCCGCGCGCGAGCGGCGCCGACTTGCTGACGGGGACGAGCTCGATCGGGAGCCGCGCATTCGCCTGCAGGTTGCGGTCCGCGACGCCGTACAGGCGGCGCGTGAGCGCCTCCTCGCGCCGCGCCTGCTCGGCCGAGGCATTCCGGATGCGCTTGATCCAGTGCGACGAGTTGTACTTGAGGAGGTCGTGCTGCGCCTCGTCAATGCCGATCGTATGCCGCGCGCCGACCTTGGGCTTCGAGCGCGACGGGAAGGCGCCCTCGTCCTCGTCGTCCTCCGTCATCGTCGCGTCGCTGCCCTCGTCGTCGGCGGCGCGATCGCCACTCGTCTCGGCGCGGCGGATCGCCTCGACCTTGGCCTCGAACGCCTTCTGGCGCTCGAGGCGCGCGAGCTGCTCCTCGTAGCCTGCGCGCCAGATGATGTTGAGCTTGGTCTCGAACGGGTCGTCCTGCATCTCAACGGCGAACAGCCCGACGCGAAGCTCGACCTGCGGGAGGCGCTTGGGGTCCTCCGGTCCGGGCTCGATGATGACCCGCCGGCCGCCCTGGACGTGCTCGTAGACGAGCTGCTTAGTCGCCTTGGCGAGGCTGATGGCGTTGTCGATGATGCGGGAGAAGATGTATCGGAACGGGATCCGCAGCCGCGCCGTCTCGGACGAGAGCGCGACGACGAACGGCGCGTGCCCGTTGTTCGCGCTCGTCGCGTCCGGCCGGAGGCGGAACTCGCACCCGCGGAGCGAGATGATGTCGTCCCACTTGCCCGGGACGGTCGGGCTCTGCCCCGCGAGGATCGCCTTCTCCCACTCGACGGCGAGGCCCGCCGCCTTGTCGTGCTGGAACGTGAACCGGCGGAAGTTAAGGAAGAGGTGCGTGTCGTGCGGGAGCGTCGGGAAGAGGTGCAGGTCGGTGATCTCGCCGCTCGCGTGCACGACCGGCGGCGGGCGGTGCGGCTTCGCAGCGCGCGCGGCGGCGACCTTGGCGGCGGTGTCGGGCGTGAGGACCGCCTTGGGCAGGAGCGACCGGAGCGACGAGATGGCGACGAGGCAGAGATAGATGCTGAACAGCTCGACGCGCGCGGTGACGACCTTGGAGAAGACCGTGAGCTTGATCACGTCGAGTGGCGCCGTGGCGTCGGCCTCGGCGTCGTGCTCTGGCGCACGCTCGATCGTGAGCCGCAGCGCAATGTGCGGGACGACGACGAGCCCCCTGCCCGCCTCGCGCTCCTCCTTGCTCCGCGCGCTCCCCTCGTCATACCGCGGGGAGATGATGCTCCTCCTCCTCCCGGTAAGGTCGCTGAGCTCGGCGCGCCCGCGCAGCTCCCAGTCCTCCTCGCCGTCGCTCTCCCCAAGGCCGTCTCCGCGCCTCGCGCCGCGCTTGCGCCCGCGGCTCGCGCGCGCATCGACGACGGGATCGACGCTCCAGTCCAGCAGGCTGAGCTTGGCGAGCGCGACGCGCGCGCCCGCCTCACCCCCGCCGGCAGCGAGCGCCGCGGCGTTTGCCTCGACGCGGAGGTCCTCCGTCAGGTCGAGCAGGCCCCTCACGGCGTAGTCGCCCGTGAGGCCCGCGTCGTGCGCCGACGCGAGGACGTACTGCAGCACGAAGGGGCCCGAGTGGAGCGCGACGCCGCGGCACGAGTGCGCGTCTGCCTTGGGGTCGGTGCCGGCGACGCGCAGGTCGAACGATGCGAGTGCGAGGTAGAGGTGCTGGTCGGCGGGGAGGAGGTCGACGAGCGGGAGGACGGGCGGCGCCGGAGCGGCGTCGGAGGAGGAGGAGGAGGAGGAGGGCATCTCGGCGCGCGAGGACGACGCCGTCGACGCTATCGCGAGCGCCGAGACGATATCGCGCACGCAGCCCATGACGACGGGGCGCCAAAGGTCGATCTCGATCGTCTCGAGGAGGACGCCGTGCTCTCCCCTGCACGTCTTGAGGTCGACGAACGGGACGGGCACGCCCGTGCGGAGCTCCTCGTCGCCGAGGGCGCGCACCGCCGAGGTGAGCTCGAGCGGGCCGAGCGCGAGGATATCGAGCCGGACGGGGTCGGATGGCAGCGCGGGGAGCGCGCTGTTCGTGCTGGACGAGGAGGAGTCAGAGTCGTACCCGCGCTCGGAGGCCGCATGCGCGTCGTGGTTGCTCGCGAGGATGTAGACGTTGACCGTATCGGCCGACGCCGAGACGCGCAACGCGTACTCGTACGAGTACTTGTCCTGTGGACGCGCGTGCATTTCGTCAGTGCTTCCTCCTCCCGTGAACGAGCGAAGACAGCGACGCACCAGGTCTTTGATGAGGTTCGGCGCGACCCTAAGCGGCTTGACCCTCCTGCGCGAGTAATCCTCCGAAAGTGGCCTCGGGGGCGGAACGTCCCCGCCCTCCGCCGCGCGCTCCTCACGCTCCGGCTCCTCCCTCGCCCTGCTCCTGCTCCTGCTCCGCTCGCGCTCACGCTCGCGCTCCTTCCCCTTCCCACGGTGGTGCCTCCTCGCCCTCTCTGCCGCCCTCCTCTCGACCTCGCTCCTCCTCACACTCCGTTCCTCCCACCCGCCTTCAAAGCTCACCTGCCCCCGGCGCGCTCAAGCACAGCATCTCGGGCGCGCACCACGACCCGAAGAAGGGGTCGTCCGGATCGCCGGAGAGCGCGTCGGGCGGGTCGAGCGATAGCGAGGAGGACGCGCGTGGGGGTCAGGCGCAGCTCGATGCCTGCGCAGACGAGCGCGCCGGCGAGGCGGGGGAGCGCGTAGAGGCGCTTCGAGCTGCTGGGCGCCGCTGCCGGCGAGGAGGGGGAGGCGGCGGCGCGCGAAGGGCAGGGCGGCGCGCGTGGCCGGGCGGCGATGATCCGCAGCGCGGCGTCGAGCGTCTCGAATGCTGCGTGGCCGCGGACGGGGCCGAGGAAGCCCTCGACGACGACGAGCGCGCCGTTGTGGTCCCGCGGGGCGTAGTCCTTCCGTGCGGGCGCGGGAGGGGAAAGGGACGGCGGGAGGAAGGTCGACGAGAGGTCGAGCCGCGAAGGGCCGAGGGAGAGCGCCTTTGCCGCGTCGTGCAGGGCGTCGCCTGCTCACGTGTATACGCGTCAGTAGCCCTTCACGGAAGAAAGGAAGGAAGGAAGGAAAGCACACCCTCGCTCCCATGCACGCTAACCCTCCCCTCCACCTCCCTCCACTCCATCCCCACGCTCCACACCCTCTCCCCCTTGGCGACCCACGGCGCATGCTCCTTCCCAACGTCCCCCTCGCGGAGGCGGACGCGCCCCCCGCGCAGTGTCAGCGCGAAGGCCATCGCCTGCGGGAGTGCGCCCGCGGAGGGGGAGGGGGAGGGGGAGGTGTAGTGCGCGGAGAGGAGCACGGCAGGGAGGGAGACGTCCACCCCGCCAAGGAGGCGCAGCCACGCCCGGTCCCCTTTCGCCTGCGCCTTCTCCGCCTTCTTCTTCTCGAGGACGGGAGCGCGCGCGGCGAGCTGCGCCCCGAGGCAGTGTAGCAGCGCCTGCAGCGCGGGGACGCGGACGTGCACGCCGTGCTCTGCCTCGTCGGCGCTCTCGCGCCCACGGCGCGCCCCCTCCCCCTCCCCGACCTCCCCCTTCGAGCCCTGCGGCAGTGCAGCGCCCACGGGCGCGAGCACGACCCGCACCCCGCCGGCGCGCGGCACCCATCCCTCGGACAGGGGCGCCTCGACGCGGAGCTCGGCCCCGCCCCGCATCACGACCGCCGCCGCCGCCGCCGCCGCCGCCGCGTCGGCGTCGTCCTGCCCCCTCAGCTCAACGCCCGAGAGGCGCACCCACGCGCTCCCCTGTGCGGGGGAGAGGGACGCCCCGGCGGCGAGCGAGCACGAGAGCGCGCACGCGCCCTCGAGCTCGATGCGGAGGTCGATGCTGAACGCTAGGCGGCGGGCGAGGGGCGCGAAGCGCGCGAGGAGGGCGGGGGGGCGGCGCGGGGCCGGCGGGCGCGGGGGTGCGGTAGGCGGCGAGGGAGGGGGCGGAGGAGGCGAGGAGAGGAAGGAGGAGGCACGGACGAGGACGCCTTCGAAGCGGAGTGCGACCCACGCGCCCCTCGCGTGCTCCTCCCCCCGCGGGCGCGCGAGCCTCACCCGCGCGACCTCGATGCGGACGCCTGTGCGGTGCGCGAGGGAGAGCCCGACGAGGGAGGTTGGGGTGAGGAGAGGCGGAGGGAGGGCGGGAGGACGAGGAGGTGCAGGAGCGGGGGGAGGACGACGCGGAGGGAGAGGAGGAAGAGCGCGGCGTAAAGCAAGAGGGAGATGAGGGCGTGCATCGTGAGCTGTGCTTGTGGAGGGAGCAGTCTGGGCGAGTCGGGCGAGAGGAGGAGGCGGGGCGGGGGCGCTGCACCGCGGGAAGGAGGGCAGGTGAGCAGGCGCCGCGTCGCAGGGAGGGAGCACGCACTTGTCAGATCACGCTCGGGGCTCAGCAGCTGTCCATCGTCCTTGTCCGGAGAGAGCGGGAGCACGAGCGCGCAATCAGGCGGGACTGGCGCGAGGGGGCGGGGCGAGCTGCGGCGGGGGGCGGCGCGCGAGGGTGTACTCTAGTGCCTGGTGGAAGCTACGGAGATCTTGTACGGCGCAAGGAGCGGAGCGGGAGCAGCGGCGGAGCGAGGGACGCGAGGTGGAGCCGAAGCGTGAAGCGAGTTGCCCGCGGCTACCGCAAGACCTGCGTTAGAGTGGGCGTGCGTGTGCGCGAAAGCCTCCTGGGACGGTTGCCGGAACAAGGACCGCGAAAGAACGAGACGGAGGTTGCGTCTCTCGCTTCCTCGCTCGCAGCTCGCGCGTGAATTGCCCGTGAGCCTCCTCTCGGAGCCAGCGCAAGGCAGAGAGCATGGCTGCGTCCCTCCCTGCACCCCCTGGATAGTGGAATGCCATGCGGGCGCACCCACGAGAGAGGGCGTTCGCGCGCGCGGTGAGCGGAATGAGCAAGAGTTGCGACGAACTGTACAGGACACCCCTCTCCCCCCTCCCTCCCCCTCCCCTCCTCTCCCTCCTTCTTCTGCATCGACGGCGCCGTGCGGGAGGCGCCTAGAAGCCCGCGGGGACGAGGCCTGCGGGGGCGGCGGCACCGCCCGCGGCGGGCGCCGGGCTGGGCGGGCGCACCGTACGGGTTGGGGGCACCGGGCTGCATGCACAGGACAGGGGGGGTCAGTGCGGGTGCTCCAGGGTCGTGGTAGGGTTGCTGCAATGGGCGTAACAGGAGTGCACACGCGGGAACCAGAGAGGGAGGGAGCGCGCACCTGGGCGAGGTACTCCTTCTCCTGCTGTACGAGGGCAGCCTCGCCCTCGATGCTGAGGAGGAGGGGCATCCCGACGAGGAGCGCGCTGGTGGTGACGATCCACGCGGCGTTGCCCGCGGTCGAGACGGACCACGCGAGCCAGCTCTTGGCACTCGCGGCTGCGTCCTGGACGGCGGCGCGGGTCGAGGGCGGGACCATGTCCTTGAGGGCGTAGACGCGGTCCTTGAAGCTCTCCTGGTCGGGGTCGAACGGCGCGAGCTGCAGGTCCGAGTCGCTGATGACCGAGTCGACGTCCGAGCCAGCGTCGGACGAGGCACTGCTCCACGCATCGTCGGAAACCTCGGTGACGCGGACCCTGTCGGGCGAGGCGAGAGCAGAGCGTCGAGGCGAGATGATGGCGAAAACGGGGAGGAGCGCACAGAGGGGCAGCGGAGAGGTCAGCGGGGTTACTACTGGGTGGAACGGAGTCTCCTGAGGGAGTACTCGTGGCTACACTCACATGGTAATGCGGTTGTAAGGGGAATGGGGAGCAGTGAACCTCGGCGCGTGCTCCTCTCCTCCTCGCCACCCCGCTCCCTCTCCTCTGGGGCACTTCCAGCTAGACAGGACTGCTCAGAGCCGTGCTGGATGCACCCTCCGTAGCCCACAACCACGCCCAGGCTGCGCGCGGATGCAGAATGTCGAGCTGAGGCACCTCCCCCTCTCCCCCAAATACCGCGCCCACCTCCTCAAAGGTAACGCACGTCCTTACTCTCCCTCCCACTCTGACCACCCACTCGACCCACCCACGAAGCGGCGCGAGCAACGGACGAGCGTGTGCCCCTCCTCGCCCCCATCTTTCCCCGTCCCGACCTCGACCCCTCCCTCATCTCGCGCACAACAGCCCCTTTGCACCCCGCGATCACCCACTGACACGCCCATCCACCTGCAGCGCAGTACCTCACCGCCGCCGAAGTCCTCCTCACGCCCCCCGCCGCCCTCGGCCGGCGCACCAAGCTCCCTCCCGCAGACTGCGCCGCCCTCCTCCTCGAGCTCTCCGCCGCAGTCTGCGCCCTCAACCCCGCGCACGACCGCACCGTCGCCGAGATCGCGGACGCGGGTGAGACGGGCGTGCTCACCACGGGCGATGCGGGCATCGACGAGCTCCTCGGCGGCGGGGTCAGGGTCGGCACCCTCACCGAGATCGCGGGCCACTCGTGCGTCCTCCTCTGCTCTTCCCCATTCTCGTTGTACTTACACCCCCGTGCACGCAGCTCCTCGGGCAAGACGCACCTCTGCCTCCAGCTCGCCCTCACGGCGCAGCTTCCCCCATCACGCGGCGGGCTCGGCGGCGGCGCGCTCTTCATCTCGAGCGAGGGCACCGTCCCGACCTTGCGGCTGTTCGAGCTCGCCTCGCACCTCGCGGAGGACGACGACGCCGGGCGCACGCCGTGGGATTTCCTCGACAACGTCCACGCGGAAAAGGCCCCCGACGTCGAGACGCTCCAAGCCGTGCTGGCGTACCACGCGCCCGCCGCGATCGAGCGCGTCGCCTCCGCCTCGGCGCCCCTGCCCCTCTCCCTCCCCGCCGCACCGGCCGACCCTTCCGCGCCCCGCTCCCCTCCCAAGCGCTCCTCGCCTCCCGGCCGCCTGCGCCCCCACTCCCGATCCACCTCCTTCTTCTCGACTCCCTCGCCGCGCCCTTCCGCGCCGCCTCCTCGACCTCGACCTCGGGTTCGCCCAGCGCGCGAGGGAGCTCGCCGCGCTCGGGGACGCGCTTAAGCGCCTCGCGGCGGCGTACCAGCTCGCCGTGGTCGTCGTCAACCAGGTCTCGGACACGTTCTCCTCCTCCTCCTCCGGGGGGGAGAGGCCCCTCCCGCCAAGCTTCCTCGCCCCGGCGCCGCCCGGCATCCCGCCCCCGCCACACGCGCAGTACGCCCTCCCCCCGCTGCTCTATTCGCGCTTCCAATCCCCGCACATCACCGGCGAGGCCGCCTCCCTCCCCTCCTCTCTCCTCCCGCTCCCCTTCCTCCCCCAGGGAGCAGGCGTCCAGGCCGCGCTCGGGCACGCATGGGCCTCGGTCCCCTCCACCCGCCTGCTGTGCCTCGTCCGCCGCGACGGCGGGCGCGCGCGGAGGGCGGTGACGGTCGTGTGGAGCGCGTTTGCGAGCAGGGCGGTCGTCGAGATTGAGCTGAGGACGGAGGGGGTCCGCGCGGTGGGAGGGGTGAGGAGGAGGGCGGTGGTTTACCGCGCACGGGAGGGGGAGGAGCAGGACGGGCAGGAGGACGGGTAGGAGGACGAGCGGGAGGGGAGGAGCAGCGGGCTGTGGGCTGCGCAGGCGCCCGAAGAGGGAGAGGCGGGGCCGGCGTGGGAGACGGGGGCGGAGAGGGCGGAGCGCGAGGTGGATGGAGGGCGCGGGCGCTACGTAGCTGACTATGCGCTGTGACCTGTTGTTGTATCGTTCGGGCCGCGCGTGTGCATCTCTTTGCCGGGAGAAGCGGAGGGTGGGAGTTCCCCCTTGTGACGCTGTGACGCTGGGAGAGAGAGAGGGGAATACAACAACTGAACTGCACGTTCACAACCTTCACCTCCTTCTGCATCCCGTCGACACTCCTCACCCGCGCCACGGCCGCGTCCGCACTCCCTCGCGAACTGTCACCGCGCCGGCGTGTACGTATTCGCCCGGACCTGCGCCTCGAGCCACTCTTTCACCGCGGGCGGCCCTCCGCCTTCCATCATCAGCCCGTCCGGGACCTGCACGGGCGCGGAAGAGGGGGCGTCAGCGAGGGGAGCAGGAGGAGGAGGGGAGTAGGAGGAGGAGGGGAGGGAGGGGGCCGCTGACCTTGAGGAGGCGGAGGCGGTCGTTCGCTACTTCGGCGAGCATGTCTCGCACGTCGACGAGCTCGAAGTACCCGCCGCAGATCTGTCGCGAGGCAAGTGCGGGGAGCGGATGCGGAGGGGGAGCAGGAAGGTCAGCCGGAGGCGGTGCCGGGGGAAGCGGGGGAGCGCACTAGGAGGTCCACGGGCGGGATCTGCGCGTTCAGGACTACGCCGCAATCCTGTGTTCGCGGGACTCGGGTGAGCAGAGTGGGGTAAGCGCGGAGGAGAGACCAGACGCACGAGGATGTCGACCACGCCCGCGACGACTCTCACGACGTCCTCCGCGTTGAGCAGCGCCGCGAGCGCCTGGACGCCTGCGTCCGCGTCGGTCGTCAGCGCAAGCGCTCGAGGTCAGGGTGGGCGGGGGAGAACGCACGTATCGGGTGCTGACCCAGCAGAACGGCGCGGACGGGCTCGCCTGCAGGCGCGAGCGGCGTGTCGAACTGCTGCTTGGGATACTCGGAGAAGGACATCCCCTCGAGCGGGGGCACGGCCAAGTCGGAGGGGCGGCGCGGCGCGAGAGGGATTCGAGGCGAAGTTGGCCGACGGGACGACGGAGAAAGGTGCCTGCGGGGCGTGCAGCGCTCGTTGGGGCGAGAGGAGCGTCGAGGTACGCTTGTGATGTGCTAGCAGGGAGAGCAGGAGCAGCACAGTGCGAGCAGCGGCAGGAGGGAGGGAGGAGTAGCGCCCCGCCCGGCGTCCGTTTCGCGGAGCGCACGCTCGCACGCGTCGAGACCGCCGCAGACCCCGACTCCCCACTCGGGATCGACAGTGCGCGGTCATCCCATCTGCTCGCCGTCGTCCTCGCTCCTCGCAAATGGAAGCAACTTGGGAAGGTCCCGCGCAGCGAGGGGCCCGTGCCCGCCTCCTCCTCCTCCTCGTCCCGATGGGCACCCCGCAGCTGCCCGCTCCCGCAGCGAGAACGCACCTGTCTTCGCGCCAGAGAGTTCGGACATCTCGGCTGTCCGAAAGAGCGCACTGTGCAAGCGCCAACCCAACGCGCACCTCGCTCGTCCTCCCTCTCCTGCTCACCTTGCGCCCCTGCGCCCGCCCCGATGGACTCTGCGCGTACAAGCAACGTCGACGAGACGCGTCTCTGGGGCCCAGCAGTTCTGCCGCGCACATGGAGCCGCATTCCGCTCGGCGACGGGCGCGATCGAGCTCCTCCCCCGGACGTCCATCGCCTCGACGCGACGGCGCAGTCCTTTGCGCGTTTCCTTGCTCTCGCTCGTCCTTGTGTTTGCTCTGCTTGGGTTCCGCTCGACCGCCGTTCTGCTCGCTGGTCCCCCCTCCCCCACGCCCCACTCTAGTCACTCGTTCAACTCCCCGCCCTCCTCGACGCGTCGAGGCCCACCAAACACCGCGATGCGATACGCGTCGACGACCCTCCTCGCGCTCGCGGCGCTCGCGCTCCCCGCCGCGCAGGCGCTCGAGCTGCGCCCCGCAGCGCACAAGCGCGCGCCCGACGCGCCGATCCACCACCCGCGCGCGGTGGGGCACATCGAGAAGCGGTACCCGCCCGGCCGCGCAACGACCTACGTCCCGACGACGACGCCCGCGTACGCCGCTGCGGCTGCGACTTACTCGACGACCACGACGGGCGCGCCGGCGAGCCAGACGACGCCCCCTCCACCGGGGCAGTTCCAGTCGGGTACAACGCGCGCGCTCGTCGCGGCGACGACGACGCTCGCGAGCACCTGCGCGCCGCCGTACGTCGGCACGAGCATGATCACGGGGACGGGGACGCAGCCGCGCCCGACGTCGTTTGTCAAGAAGGTCGGGATCAAGGACAAGTTCCTCTCGCTGGATGGGTCGCCGTTCATCATTGTTGGCCCGAGTGCGTGCTTCCGCTTGTTTCCAGTTGCGTAGAGACGTGTTCCTCACCGTCTCGGCGCGCACAGACATTTACTGGCTCTGCCAAGTGCGCTACGAATGTTTGCCTTCCGGCTCTCCGCTCGAAACTGACATCTCCCGCCCGCGCAGGACGAGAACTACGGCCCACTCGGAAGCTACACCGACAAGGGACGTATCCGCGAGGCGCTCGCCATCGCGGTCGCGATGGGCGCGAACACTGTGCGCCCGAATCCTCCCTCCCCGCGCTCGCCGCCGCCCATCACCATCGCCGCCTCTGACCCCCGTGCGCACAGATCCGCGCGTTGACCTGCGGCATCTCGATCGGGACGTACCTCGGGACGAACCCGTACAACCTGGAGCCGACGGTCGGGAAGATCAACCCTGCTGCCGTGCGTTTCTCCTTCCTCTTCTCTGCGCCTGCTACTAGGCGAAGCTGATCCGACGACCGTCGTAGTGGGACGTGAGGGACTACGTACTGTTCGCTGCACGCGAGTACGGCCTCCGCGTGATCATGACGCTCACGGACAACTAGTGCGCCTTCCTTCCTTCCTCTCCAGCTTTCCCCTTGTGTCCGTAGACGCAAGCTGACTCTCCTCGCTCCGCAGCGCATATTACGTGCGCCTCCACGCTTCTTGCAACTCGAGCTCTGCTGACCTCTCTCTCGCCCGCTCCCGTAGCACGGCGGCAAGTATGTCGCGGCCCTCGCTCCCGAAAGCGTGCACAACGCTGACCCGGCTTCCCCCTCCCTCAGATACGACCTCCTGAACTTCAGGTCCGGCTCGCTGGCGAACGGTGGCGCCGCGTTCTACAGCAACCGCGCCGTCATCTCGGCCTACATGGTTCGCCCTCTTGTCGCTGTACTGCCGCAGGCCGCCGCAGCTGACGTTCGTGGCCCCGCAGTTCTACATCCAGCAGTTTATGACGCGCACAAACTCGTACACGGGCGTCAAGTACGTCGACGACCCTACGATTCTCGGTGCGCTCGCTCTCTCTCCAGCGCCCTCGTCCCTCTCGCCAAATCCCTCTGCCTCTTGCGCTTCCTCCCTTGGCCGCTAACCACCTCTAACGTGCATGCTGACCCGCCTCGACGCCACGCAGCCTGGGAGACGGGCAACGAGCTCGGCGGCTACATCAACGCCGAGATGTGGCCTCCCGCGTTGTGGACGCAGCAGCTCAACACGTTCATCAGGAAGTATGACAAGAACCACCTCCTCCTTGAGTGCGTCTACGTTTCTCGTCTGTCTCGTCGGAACGGCGCGAGGGGATCCGTCCTTCTCTCGCTTTCCTCGCCCTCTCCCCTTCGTCTTGCTCCTGCTTCGATAGAACGTAAACTCACCTCCTTGCACCTGCAGCGGTATGCTTCCTTTCCGTTACAGCGCTCCGGAAGCCGCAGAACGCTGACACTCCTGGCAAATCCGCAGGCTCGAACGGCTTCTGGAACTGCAAGTCCTTCCTTTCTATGCCCTCCCACTTCTCACGCTGACACCGCCCGCACCCACAGACACCAACAACGCCGCCGCGCCGGGCCTCTCGTCGCGCTACGTGCAGATCATGACGGACCACGGCTACCCGCGCAACTTGGGCATCCTCTCGCACGAGATGGGCCAGATCAACAACGCGTACTACAGCAAGAATTTCCTCATTGGCGAGTACGACTGGACCAGCACGCAGAGCGCTACGCCCCTCGCGACGTACTTGAGCATGATTGAGAGCTACAAGCCCAACGTCGGCGAGTGCGTCCGCCTCTCTTTTTCTGTTCCTCTCTCCCTCCCTCGCACAATTTGCCCGCATGGATATCGTTGTACTGACCGGTACGCCCTGCAACAGCATGATCTGGAACGTGATGGGCCACGACCCGCAATGCTGCCGCTTCGTCTCGCACAACGACGGTACGTCTCTCCCGCTTCCGGACCACCACGCTACGCACCAAGCTCGGAGAAACGGTGCTGACCCGCTGTTGTGTACCTGCAGGCTATTCGTTCGTCGCCCCTGCAGTTTTCCGCTGCTCCGGAGCTCACGCTGACCTTCCCAATCTTGCTCTTGTCCTTCCCCAACACGCGTACACGCCCTTCGGTCGATGGATAACAGGATGTACTACCCGAACGGGAATTCTGCGGCCGAGTACGCTTCTTAGCCCCTCCCGCATTCCTCGCACTCGCCACCGCTTACCGCGTCCGCCGCCCGGACCCGCGCGTGCTGCCTCCTGAGCCCTGGCACTGACCCGTACCTGTCCCGCAGTCAAGCCAACATTCTCCTCGTCGCCCAGCACTGGCACCGCCAGCGCGGCCTCACGCCCCCGACGACACTCACGGGCGTTGCGTGCCCGCAGCCAGTCTTCTAAGCGTGCTGAGCCGTGGGGCGAGGCTTTCCAGGGCGGCTCGATCCGCTAATCTAGGGCATGTCGATTGCGTAGGTACGGTGGGAGGCGGAACTATAGACAAGGACCGGGAGGAGGAGCGACGGACACTGGCTTTCGTATTTCCCCATCGCCTCGTTTGCGTACGGTGCTAGCTCGCACCTATCTATTTGTGCATCAGTGGACGTCCTTTTGCGCTACCCGCCGCCTGGGTAATAAGAGTACCGACAATGGCCCGCTTGCACGCGCATCTGACGAGAGCGCTCTTTCCAACCTCCACCACATCGCGTCCCTCAGCTTGTGCGCAGAGAGAGGCACTCTGTCGCAGCGTTATCGCAGCCAAGCGATGCCAGGCCACAGCTGTCAACACCGCCGGCTCCATCGCGCTTGCGTCTCCTCTCGCGCGCGACTGCGACTTCAAGTTCGAGCCGCGTCTCACCGCCGCCTCCGGCTGCAGCGCGCCCGCGCCCCGCACGTGCAAGGAAAGCCTGCACTCTGCGATCGCTGCCGCCCCGCTCGCGTGCCCAGCGCCCTGAGGCCCGCATCGAGCCTCGACCGCGATCGCTCCTCTCTCCGCTCCGCTCGCATCTCCGGTCGCCTTGTTCGCGCTCGAGTCTCCGTCCCGGGCACAATGCAGCCCCCCTGGGCCCGCACCGCGCCGCTCTGCTTCCTGCTTCTCGCTCGCTGCGCCACCCGCTCGCTCGCGGTGCTCGACCCGACGCAGACGCTCGACTCGCCTGCACAGGGACACCCAAGCGCAGACGATGCTCTTCGCCACTCGTTTATCGCTCGTCGCGCTGCTCGGGCTGCAGGTATTCGCCGCCGCGGTCCGGCCAGAGCGGAGAAAGGAGGTCGACCTCGAGAGGGCGGTGCGGGAGAGGCGGTCGCTGGGCGTACACGCCAGGCAGGCGGACGGTGCGACACCGCCGGTAGACGGAGCGCCTGGGCTGGACAAGGGCGCGGTGCGCGTGCCGTACGCGCAGCTCCAGTCGAGCCTGAGCAGCTCCAAGGCGGCGGCAGCGGCGACGACCTCCTCCACCAGGTGCGCACCCCGGCCTTCCGACGCCGTATTCGCATCCAGCTGACCGGTGGTGATCTTCTCGCGCCACACCCTGTACCACGACATGCGCCCCCCCCCCCCTTCCAGCTCTTCCGCCCCAGCGATTCGTACGCCGGCCACACCTCCTACTACGACAATCCCTGCGCCCGCTAGCGCAACAACGACGACGCCGACTACGACGACGACGACGACTAGCCGGACGTACGTCGTCGTTGCCTGCGTGCCCAGCCCGGAGGAGCCGACATTGTTCCCGCAGGACAACGACGACTCCGCTCCCGCCGCCGACAACTACGACCACGCGACCGGCCACGACCACTAGCACTACTGCGACTACTAGCATCACCACTACGACGACAACGACGACGACGACGCGCAGCACCACCACCACAGTGTGCGCTCGCAGGCGTCTAGGCCGTACAGCGAGAAATGGCGAGCTGACCAGCCCTCTTCGTCCCGCAGCGCTACCACCACCACGCCCATACCCGTTTGTGCACCGAAAAGACCGGCGGCGCGACGACAATCAAGGGCACGGGTGTGTCGCAAGCTGCGAAACGGAACGCGCGAGCGAGAACTGACCTCCTAACGTGTACTTCACTTGCTCTGGACAGGCACGCTTCCCAAGCCTACGACCTTCGTCACTCGCGCGTCGGGCAGCCAGCAGCTCACGCTGAACGGCGCCGCATACCGCATCGCTGGTCCGAGTGCGTCCTCTCGCTTCCCCTCCTCCTTTCCGTTGATCGGCGCTCACCTCAATGCCCGTGCACAGACATCTACTGGCTGTGTCAGGACGAGAACGTCGCGCCGAAGGGGTACTACACGGACAAGGGCGTGCGTTGCAGTCTCGCTCTTGCGCGCTCCGCTTCGCGCAGGCCGTCGAGCTAACCTAAGTCACCTGCGCCCGCAGCGCGTCCGCGAGGCTCTCGCTATCGCCGTCGCAATGGGTGCCAACACCGTGCGTCGTCGTTGCACTCAAACATCGCGGGCACGGAGCCTAACCAACCACCTTCCTACGCGCGCAGGTCCGCCTCATGACCTGCGGCGTCTCTGTCGGCTCGAACAACCCGTACAACCTCGAGCCGTCGTCGGGCGTCTGGCCCGACGTTTCTGTGCGTCGTATCCCCACGCTGGACCAAATGCGCAGGGCTGACCTTGCTCTCCCCGCCTCACCCATCGCCCTTTCCCCCCTGCGTCTATTTCCCTCTCCTATGATGAACCCTCTTCCGCTTTTCGCGGGGTCCCGCAGTGGGATATCCACGACTACGTGATCTACGCCGCCCGCGAGTACGGTCTGCGGGTCATCCTCCCGCTCTCGGACAACTAGTGCGTCGTGCTCTCCCTCTTCCAGCTCATCCAGCCTGACTTGTCCGTCCTCCGCAGTGACTACTATGTTCGTTGGCTTTGCTTGGACCTCGTGCTCTCTCGCTCACCATGCTTCCTGTGCAGCACGGCGGCAAGTACGACTTCCTGCGGTTCACGGGCGCCTCGACCGCAAACAACGGTGCCGCGTTCTTCACCAACCAGAAGGCGATTGACGCATACAAGGCGCGCCTCCCTCTCTCTCCTAACGAACCAGAAGGCGATCGACGCGTACAAGGTGCGCCCCTCTCCCTCCTCTCTCGGCGTGCGCCGTTCTGAGGCTCCGGCCGGCTGCGGCAGGCCTACATCGTCAAGCTCCTCTCGCACCGCAACGTCTACTCGGGCGTGACATGGGCGAACGACCCGACTATCCTTGCGTGGGAGACGGGCAACGAGTGGGGCAGCTACATGAACTCGGAGCCGTGGCCGTCGGCGGCGTGGACGCAGCAGATTGTCAGCGCGATCAAGAGCGTCGACTCGCGGCATTTGATCATTGACGGTGCGTGGCGCGCCATCCTTCTTCTCGACAGCGTGCTGACCATCTAGCGCTCGCACAGGCTCGGGCGGACTGTGGAACTGTGCGCTCCGCTTCTCCTGCTGTGGAGGTGCTCTCGATTGACCGCTCGTTCCCGCGCAGACACGACGGGCGCGACCCCTCCCGGCCTCGCCGTCGCTGGCATCGACATGGTGACTGACCACGGCGTGCGCTGTCCCCTACCTCTTCTCTAGCTAACTCACTTCGCGGCGCAGTACCCGCGCAAGACCGACATCCTCTCGAAGGAGATCTCGATCGCGAAGAACGCGAAGAAGGCGTTCCTCATCGGTGCGCTTCTCCTTCCTCTCCAGCCGGTGCGACGCTGACGGCTTGGCACGCGTGCAGGCGAGTTCGACTGGACGTCGTCGCACGGCGGCGTCGCGCTGGGGGATTACCTCGGCATGATCGAAAGCAATGGGCTCGGCTCGTGCGTCGTGTTTCTCACGTCGTCGTGCGGGCTGAGCTGACGACGAGAGAGCGCGCAGGATGGCGTGGAACGTGATGGGCCACGACGCGCAGTGCTGCGACTGGGTCACCCACTCGGACGGTGCGGTGCATTTCCTTTCTCTTCTACCTAAATCGGCCATACTGACTCGTTTGCTTTCCTCCGTCTTCTTGCGCCTTTCAGGCTACTCGTGCGTCCCTCTTCGCTCTACGCGTCGTTGCCGCTTGCGCTGACCTTCCTAACTCGCCGCCCTTCCCTCCCTCCCTCTCTCACGCTTCCTCCGCACTGCTCGCCACCTACGCAACAGGCTCTACTACCCGAACGGACAAACAAGTTCCGCCGAGTACGCTCCCCTCCCCTCCCTTCCGCCTCGCGGCGCTGACCCTTCCCCGCCCGCCTCGCCCGCCCGCAGCCAAGCCAACGTCCTCGCCCTGACGCGGCACTGGTACAAGCTCACGGGCCGCGCACAGCCGAGCGCTCTACCGGGGTTGCGTGCCCGCAGCCGGTGTTCTAGACGCTGGACGAGGAGGGCACTGGGAGGAGAGGGCGCGCAGGGGCGCAATGGGTGTATCGGTATGTAGACGGGTGTTTAGCTTATTGGTTCTCCGAGCTCGTAGATTGGGTCGCATTGCACGGTTCTTGTCTGTCTCGATCAGCAGAAACGGGTGTGCGAGCGGAGAGGCGAAGCAAAAAGGTCTCTGGCAGCTCGCTTCCCTGTCGCGGCCCCGCCAGGCCAGCGCAACCTGTGCTCCGCACGACCATTGCAGGAAAGCCGTCTCCGAATGCCGCATGTCCTTCATCAACGAGTGTCTGCAGACATGTGTGGACAAGCGAAGCGGAGCGCTAGCTGCGGAGTGGACGCCAGTCGCAGACGACGCGCCACATGCGTGTCCAGCAGTATCCGGGCAATACGAGGGGGAAAATACTATCGAAATGGGCGGGAGGGGAAGGATTGTCGAGAGCGGGATGTGAGGCTGGCATGCGCGTGGTGAGGATGAGCTGCAATGGCGAGATCCGACAGCTTGATACGGGCAAGTCGATCCAGCCCGGGAGGCTCATGCCGCCGTGCAGAGCACTGATAGGAGGAAGGGCGAGACGCGCAACCAGGTCCGGCAGAAGGAGGAGCACAAGTCCCAGCACCGCATATCGGAGAGGCCCACCCCACCGTAGATGCAGAAACGCGCGCTATTGCACAACAGGACAAGAGGCGGGGATACAACACGCCGAAAAGAGCAGCACCGTCCGCTGCGAGGGAGGTTACTTGTCGTCCTTCTGCTTCTTGACCTCCTCGGCGGCCTTGCGCATGATGGTGAGCTTGCCGTGCGAGGGCCTGGGCGGCGATGTTCTTCTCGAGCCCGGTGGCGTGCGACGACGTGTTCTTCTGCTCCGTGCGAGTCCAGGGTAGATGCGAAGTTGAGCGACGGCGGCGAGGGGAGGAGTGAGCTTGGACGAGTGGGGAGGAGCGGGAGAGTGCGTACGCGGTGGACGACGGTCTGAGCGACGAGGGTGCTCTTCTTGGGCGGGATCACGCGGGCTGGATCGCACGCAGAGGGTCAGGACGAGGCGGGGAGTGGGTGAACTGATGAGGAGGAGAGGGACGGACCGCCCTTCTTGAGGTCCTTTGGCTGGGACTTTTCTGGGTCGAGCTCTTCTGCTTGTGCGAGTTGGCGGGCGGCTTGGCCTTGAACCCCTGCGCCATCCTGCTGACGTGGTCGGGAGGAGGAGGAGCGAGAGCGAGGCCCCGCGCCCGTTCGCCCTCGTCCCTCCGCTCCACTCGCTCCGTCTGCGCCGTTCTTGCACTGGAACCCCCTTCAGGGCTAGAACAGACATGCGCGACGTCCGCGTGGTGCTCGTCGGCGACGAGGGCGCAGGCAAGAGCTCCATCATCTCGGCCCTCATCAAGTGCGCTCAACCCCTCCGGCGCACTTCTGGCCCGTGAGATGCCACGGCGAGACCTCCATGAAGCGGCTCACGAAGCGGCGCGCTGACCCGACCACTCCTCCATACGCTGCACCCTCCCTCGGCACGCTTCCCCCACCTCCCCCTCCCCGGTTCGCCCCTACAGAGAAGCGTTCGTCCGCCTGGCACCCAGAACCGTCCTCCCAGAGGTCACTATCCCGCCTTCCGTCACCCCCGGCCACGACGTCACCACCGTCATCGTAGACACCTCGCGTGCGTACCCGCTCGGCTCGCTTCCGCAGGAGCGCGCTTCCGGATCAGGCGCTGACTCTCGTGGTTCTTGTGGCCCATCGCCGTACCCAGCACGACCAGAAGACCGGAGCCACCTCGTCAACGAGATCCGGAAGGCGCACGTCGTCGGGATCGTCTGTACGCTCCAGCTCCTTCCCGCCGCCGCTCGCCGTTTCGTTGACAGCCCTTGCACTTTCTCCGCCAATTCGCTTTTCGCTCGACGTGACATCGCTTCTGCCGCCTGCGCAGACGCCGTCGACAACCCCAACTCGTTCGACCGCGTCCCGACGTACTGGCTGCCGACGATCCGCTCCCTTGGCGTCAACGTACCCGTCTCCTCATCGGCAACAAGATCGACCTGCGAGATGGGCAGGTGACGAATCAGGCGCTCGAGGATGGTGCGTCGCGCGGAATGCGCTCCGGAGACTCCCGCGGAAATGGCGACCAGATGCTGATGGATCATTCTGTGCGCGCGCGCACAGATTGTGCCCATCATGCAGGAGTACAAGGAGGTCGAGGTGCGCCCCACCCGCACCTCAGGGAAGAGCAACGTTCGCTGATCCCGGTCGACTGCACACAGACCTGCGTCGAGTGCTCTGCGCTCCTCCCGCTCAACATCTCCGAGGTCTTCTTCTTCGCGCAGAACGCCGTCCTGCACCCGACCGCGCCCCTGTACGACACGCGGCAACACGTCCTCAAGCCCGCCTGCGTCGCCGCCCTGTCGCGCATCTTCCGCCTCGTCGACGCCGACAAGGACGGCCTCCTCTCCCCCGACGAGCTCAACGACTTCCAGCGCCTCGTGTTCGACGCGCCGCTGCAGGCGCGCGAGCTCGAGGGCGTCCGCGAGGTCGTCGAGCAGATGACCGACGGGGCGGGCGTCGAGCGCGCCGCGCTGAACGAGGAGGGGTGGCTCGCGCTGCATACGTACTTTGTCCAGAAAGGACGGCTCGAGACCACGTGGAAGGCGCTGAGGTGCTTTGGATATGGGGAGGACCTCATGCTCCGCGACGAGTTCCTCTACCCGCGGTGCGTCGCGCGAGCGCCTCCTTTCCTAGGGCGCTCTCCTTCGCGCGGAACCGGCCACTGATGCACGAGTCCTCGCACCCGCAGGTTCGACGTCCCGAGCGACTGCACCGCCGAGCTGAGCCCGCGCGGGTACCAGTTCTTCACCGACATCTTCGAGTCGTTCGACCAGGTGCGCCCCCTTCCCATCCCTGCTTCTCCCTCGCTCACTCGTCCCGCTGTGCAGGACCGCGACGGCGCCCTCTCGCCCACCGAGCTCGACACCCTCTTCTCGACTGCACCGGGCAACCCCTGGCTTGCGGCGGGGTTCCCGGAGACGACGCTCACGACGCCCGAGGGGGCGGTCACGCTGCAGGGCTGGCTGGCGCAGTGGTCGTGCGTCGCTTTCGCTACTCCTCGCACGGGCGCGTGCGTTGTGGTGATGGCGCTCCCTGCGCGATGGGTAATTGAACGGTGACAAACTCACGCTCCCGCTCGCGCGCAGGATGACGACCCTCCTTGAACCGCGCGTCACGCTCTCATACCTCGCCTATCTCGGCTACCCGCACTCGTCCGCCTCGCAGTCCTCCGCCCTCTCGCACCCGTCCACCCCCTCCGCCTCGACCTCGTCCCGGCGGAACCCTTTCGCTTCCTCCCCCTCTGCCGCCTCTTCCGCCGCAGACGGCGGGCCGAGCTACCAGCTCCTGCCCACGACGTCCGCCCTGCAGATCACCAAGCCGCGGCGCCCCTCCCGGCGCAAGGGCGCGCCGGTGGAAAGGAGCGTCTTCCTCGCGTACGTGCTCGGCGCCGCTGGCAGCGGAAAACGGCGCTCCTGCGCGCGTTCGTCGGCAAGGGGTTCGCGGGCCGCACTATGCCGCCTCTGAGGGGGGGCGGGCGCGTGGGACCCCGAGGGGCGGAGGGCGGCGACCTGGCCTGCGGGAGGGGCGCCTACACCGCGGCAACGGGGCTGGACGCGCAGGGCGCGGCGGCGGGGAGGGGCAAGGGGAAGAGCGTGGTCAACTGTGTTGAGGAGGGCGGCGGCGAGCGGTACCTCGTGGTGCGTCCGCCTTTTGGCTCGCCGCAGTTCCTGGCTGGCGCGACTCGCTCACGCTCGTCCCGCACCCGCGCGCACGCAGCTGCAAGAGTTCGGATCGACGTACGAGTCCGAGGTCCTGCGCAACAAGAAGAAGCTCGAGCTCGCAGACGTGCTCGTGTTTGTGTACGACTCGAGCGACACCAACTCGTTCAGCTACGTGTCGAACTTGCGGGTGCGTGCGCTCTCTGTTCGTGCACGTGGGGTGGGGCTAATGAGGGCGTGCGAGAGCAGCAACAGTACAAGCTGGACGATATCCCGACCTTGTTCGTCGCGACCAAGAGCGACCTCGACCTCGCGCAGCAGGTGCGTCCGCCTACTTACTCGGAATGCTCGACCTGGCGTGAACGCTCGCTGATTCGCTCGACGTCAACGTGCGTGCTCAGCGGCACGAGGTGCAACCCGACACGTACTGCCGCAAGCTCTCGCTCCGCGTCCCGCTCGCCGTCTCGGTCAAGCGGGGCGAGCTCGCCGACCTGTACCACGCGATCGTGCGGATCGCGATCCACCCGTGCGCCTCGGCTCCTCTCTCGGGATCCCCTGCCCCGCCTCGCTCACCTCGCCCCGTTGCGGCGCCCGCAGGCTCAGCGCGCTCCCGTACGGGCCGGACCGCTCGTCCGCGTCGTCGCTGCTCGGCTTCCCCGTCACGCGCACGCAGCTGTACGTGTGCGCGAGTGCGGGGCTCGCGGCGACGCTGGCGGTCGGGCTGGGGTGGTGGATGCGCGTCGGGGTCAGGGCGCATCATGCGGTTTCTGGCGGCGGGGCGGGAGGGGGAGGGGGCCTGCTCGGGTGGTTGGGGATTGCAAGGGCGTAGGAAGGGCGTAAGAGGCCTTACAGAGCGCATAGATAAAATGCGAGACGGGCGGAGAGGGCTGTGCACCGCCGCGTCGGAAGCTCGCTCGCCCTCGTCCTTTCGCCTTTGTCTCGCTCCGACTCTCTCCTGCTCGCGCGCACCTTGTACTGCAGCTCCCGGAATGAACGACGCGATGCTCGCTGCGCTGGGAGGGATCCCGACAGTCCCGTTTGGCACGGCGCAGGCGGGGGGAGGTGCGCCCGCCCGGGGCAGCAGCCGGCGTTTGCGGCGTCGCAGCCGCAGAGGATGCTCGACCGTGCGTACCGCCTCGTCTCCCTCGCAGCTCCCCGCGTGCGGCGGGAGCGAGAACCGGCGCTGACTGAACGACGTCCTTCCCGCCATTCTCGCCATCTACGCCCACCGCTATTCTGCCACGCTGGATCCCACCGTATACTCCCTGCAACGGCCTGGGAGACGCGTGCAGTCGTCTTCATCCTCGACTGCACCGGGTGTGCGTCCCTCCGTCTCCTCGGCGCTCGACTCTCGCCGCCGTACTGACCCTACGCACCTTTCCGCACACAGCCATGGGCTCGTACATCGCCGTGAGCCTCTCTCCGTCCGCCCGCGAGCATCGGGCTGACGAGCGCACGCTGACCTCCCTCCCCCACTTCGCCAACGTCCGCAGAGCGCAACCAAGAACATTGAGCTCATCTGCGAGAACATCGTCCACTCGGGCAGTCTCCCGAGTACCGACTGCCTCCGCATCGGGCTCATCGCGTACCGGTGCGTCTGCCTGCGCTTGCGCCAGGCGAGTGTCGGGCGTGAGGGGGCGGTCACGGGGCCGTGTCCTACCGCTCTTTGACTTCGACCTTGACCTTGTGCAGCTGCACTGACACATACTCGACGTCTGGCAGCGACTACCCCCCGCAGGACAAGTACGCCGTCCCGCCGTCCCGAACCCATCGCTTCGCTAACCCACTCGCGTCCGCAGCTCCTACATCACCAAGTCCTTCCCGTTCACCTCCTCCGTCCCGACGATGAAGGAGCAGCTCAAGTCGCTGTACGCCTCGGGCGGCGGCGACGGCCCCGAGGGCGTCACCGCCGGCATCAAAGCCGCGATGGAGCTCGACTGGCGCGCCGACGCGGCAAAGATGTGCGTCCTCATCGCGGATGCGCCGTGCCACGGTATCGGGGAGGTGCGTCGCTCTCTTTCTCTTTCCGCTGCCGCGCGGCAGGGAGAGGCTGACGGGAAGGCGCAGTACGGAGACGGGTTCCCCCAGGGCGGGCCGGACGGCGAAGACCCGCTCATCCTCGCGCGGCAGATGGCGGCCGCGGGAATCCCCCTCGTACGTCCTATCTACTCCTTCCGTGCTGTTACCCGCGCGGGTCTGGACTGACCTCATTGCGCCTCCATCTCCCCACCTCATCCCCATCGGCCCCGACCCCGCCCGTACGTACAGTTCGTCGTCGCATGCGAACCCGCCCTTCGGGATACCAGTTCGGCCTCGACTGGTTCCGCGCCCTCACGGTCATCACCTCTGCGCTCCTCGTCCCGCTCACCACCGCGTCGCTCCTCTCGCACGTGATCGTCGGCTCGGCGCTCGAGCACCTGGAGATGGAGCGCCTCATCCATGAGGTCGGCCAGGCGGTCGCCGAGCGCATCCATGCGGGTCTGCAGACGGTTGACGACGTCGCGCGCGAGTTGCACGAGCGTTTGCTCCGCGGCGAGGAGACGAAGCAGCTCAAGTTCGAGAGCATCCACGTGCGTCCGCCCGCTGCCGCTTGGTCGGATGTGGCGCAGTGTGCGCGTGTGCTGACTCGTTCGTATGGTCGACGTACAGCGCGAGACGGACGAGACGCGGCACAACGTTGAGACGTTTGTCAATGCGCCCGATCTGCAGTCTGCCAAGCCCCTCCTCCAGAAGGTGCGTGCGACGGCGCCGACATGCTCTCCCTCTCCCTCGCCTTCCGCGGACAAGCGGGACTGATGTTAATGCCCTCCTCGGGCAGGTCCGCGGCTCGCGCTTCACGGACAAGTACCTCCAGACGCGGTACAACTCGTCCCTGTACCGCGGCGGCCCCGCCTCGGACATCCTCTACCCCGCCCTCCCGCCGCGGCCCGGCACCGCGCCCACCGCGCCCGGCTCCCCGCCGAGGAAGGTCATCTCCGAGTTCAAGCCGTTCGCGGCGGGCGCGGGGCTCAGCGTCGCGGATGCGCCGCTGGGGCTCAATGTCGAGGACGCGAATGCGAATAAGCCCAAAGCGGAGGAGGAGGACGAGGTGGACAAGCTCGCGCAGAGCGTCGAGCTGAGGTTCGCGGGGATCAGCTTGGAGCAGGTGCGTCCGCCTCTCAGGCGGTGCGGGACTCCCTCTCTGCCTGCGCATGGGACGAGGCTGATAACTTCGTACCCTTGGCGTGCAGGCGAAGCGCATCACCATCGCGAGCGCGTGGCGCACCGCTCCGCCGCGAGCGTGAACCCCGCCCTCCTCGCCGTCCTCGCCTCCCCACCGCCCCATTCACGACCTCCGCACGCCGCCCGCATACCCTGTTACCCTCCTCGCATCGTCCTATCTCGCCTCCGCCTTTCTTGCGTCGCCGCCGACGTCTTGGTCTGCCTCTTCCCGCGTCGTGTTCCGTCGCCCTCTTCGGCCCGCGCCTCGCAGCATACCCCACCTCGCAGTACTGACTCGCCTCTCCGCCTGGAATGCACCTGTAACGCCTTTGGTCCTGTGGTTCTGGCGAACGAGCGAGGGAGGATCGCGTTCTCGGCCGGATGAATCGAGTTGCGCCTGCCTGTTTCGGATCTGATGAGACTGCATTTGCGACTGCGGGGCAGAGCGTGTCATGAGGCTGTGCACATGTGCACTTGTACCGTGAGGTCACCAGTGAATTCGGTGGGACTCTGGCGTGGGAGGACGAGGACGACGCCCCTCTTCCCCCCAATTCCGCCAAGTCCCCTTACCTGGCACCTCTCCCCACCCACTCCACTCTCCCCAGTCCACAGATCACTACGATGACGGACGCCCTCGCCCGCGTGCCCCTCCTCGGCCGCGACGACGCCGAGCAGGCGGACCTGACCATCACGGCGCTCGCGCACGCGTACGGCGCGCTGAAGGCGGGCAAGATGCCGACGAGCGACCAGCTCGTCAAGGGCGTCCGCAAGATCCTCGCCTCGACCCTCCTCCAGCCCGACGTCGGCGGCGTCCTCGCCAAGAAGGTTGGCGGCGGAAAGCTCTCTGCCCGCGGGAGGAACGTCGTCCTTGCGGAGCGCAAGGTCCTCGAGGCCATCTGTCGCCTGGTTCTCGAAAAGAACCCGGACGACAGGTGGCAGGCGTTTGTCTGGGAGGCGCGCCACGCCGACCTCGCCAACGTCGATGTCGACGCCGACGTCCACGTCGAGCTGCCCAGCGTGCCTGTCCCCTCCGTCGACGAGGTCAAGGACGCTGGCAAGTCGCTCCACGAGCTCCTGTCCCTCCTCCTCACCTCGAGCGAGCTCCGCAACCTCCTCGCCGACTCGCTCAACCTCTTCCGCGACCTCTTCGCCGACGCCCTCGACGAGGCCGCCCAGGCCCAGATCACCGCCCTCAAGGCGAGCAAGAAGGCCGCGCGCGAGATCCGCCCCTCGGACGACCAGCGCGAGGGCCACAAGACCGGCCTCGAGGCCGACCACTGGGAGGACGTCCTCGGTAACGCCCAGGACGTCCGCAAGTCGATCCGCCGCGGCTACGAGGACAAGCGCGACGACATGCTCCGCCACGGTGTCAAGAAGGGCCGCGCTGTGCGTCTCTCCGCTCCCTTTTGCTCCGGGACACGCACTTACTCGCCCGCACCCGCCTGCAGCTCAAGGAGTACGTCGAGGAGAAGCTCCCGACCGACACCAAGGACGCCGTCATCGAGCGCTGGCGCGCCATCGTCAACGAGATCCAGAGCAAGCCCGAGTACTCGGACGCGGTCAACACGCTCTCGCACCTCGGCCGCAAGTACTTCAACCTCGCCAAGGACGAGTTGCAGAAGGCCGCCGAGTCGTCGACCGCCAAGCTCAAGAACGTCGACGTCGAGGTCAACGACGAGGCCAAGGACGCTGCGGGCCTGTTCCGCCAGATCATCGAGGCCTTCACCGGCCCGCTCGACGGCGCGCTCCAGGCCGCCGACCAGCTCCACAAGGACGTCAAGGGCGACGAGCGCATCCAGCAGGTCTGGGGCGAGTTTGACCTCCTCCTCGACCGCGCGCTCAACGACCCGGGCTACATCACGAGCAACAAGGCCGCGCGCCGGTTCGAGTCGATCTACGACCGCGCGCGTGCCATCGTCGAGTCCAACGCCGATTGGAAGCGCGACGCCAACGCCTTCATCTCCGAGACGCAGAAGCTCCTCGACCACGCCGCGCACGACCGCGCCCTCGTCGCTGTCGGCGACGCGTTCGAGGACCTCGGCGACGCCGTCGCCGAGTTCGGCAAGACGGGCTGGAACCTCATCGGCGTCGACGGCGGCGACCTCTGGAAGGACGTCTCGACCGTGTTCCTCCCGCGCATCCTCGGCACCCTCAAGCAGGTCCCGCTCCCGCGTCGAGTTCTCGTCGGAGGACTTTGACCTCGTTGTCGACAACATCAAGTTCGAGGCGTGCGTCCCTTTCTCGTTTATGCTGCGTGAGTCGACAGCTGACCCCGCCCGCACTCGCCCGCAGCGCCTCGTTCATCCCCGACGCGGCGCACTTTAAGAGCAACGTCGAGTTCCACACCAAGAAGGGTTACGCGGCGTACGCGTCCGAGTTTGCGACGACGTCGACGCTCGCGTTCGCTGGCCTCCGCCTCCAGGCGACCAACATCAGCTACTTCATCGAGAAGAAGACGGGCTGGGTCGGCCTCCGCGACTCGGGCCTCCTCGACATCTTTATCGGCTCGGCGCACGATCCCAAGGCGCAGGACGGCCTCGATGTCACGCTCGTCCTCTCGAACGCGACCGACAGTGACCGCGAGAGCTTCTTCAAGCTCGAGAAGGTCGACGTCAACCTCGAGGGTTTCGACATCAACATCCGCCAGAGCAGCAACCCCATCCGCTCGTGGCTCGCCAAGAACGCCCTCCGCAGCTACATCGAGGCCAAGGTCAAGGAGGTGGTGCGTCCTGCTTTCCCTTGCGCTCACACGCTGGAATTGGCACTGACCTCTCCCGAGTGCACAGATCGAGGAGCAGGTCTCTGCGGGCTTCAAGGCGCTCGACCAGCAGCTCTACCTCCTGCACTACAAGTCGCTCGGCGCCGCGGGTGCCGCGCCGGACCCGCTCGCGTACTTCAAGGGCCTGCTCAACAGCGGCTCGTCGGGCTCGTCCTTCTACGACGAGGTGACGGACGCCGGCATCCGCAAGGTCGGCCCCAAGGGCGCCTGGGTCCTCCAGATCGGCGTCGAGGACGAGCTCATCCCCGGCGCGCGCACCCTCCTCGGCCGCAAGGGCGAGGACATTGTCGGCCGCAAGCGCAGCACCGAGGCCTCCTCGAGGAGGGCCGCCGCGAGCTCATCGGCGCCGTCGGCGACGCGGGCGCGAGCGCCGAGAGCCTCGCCGGCCAAGCGGGCGAGGTCGCCGACAATGTCGACGAGGCGGTCGACGGCGAGGCGCGCAAGGCGCAGAGGTCGCGAGGCGCCGCGCGCGCGAGGAGGCGCGCCGCGAGGGCTGGAAGAGCGACGCGTTCGACCTTGTCGTCTGAACGCGCTCTCTTCTCGCGGACGAGGAGGAGCACGCTTGTTGGACCGCTTGGAAGGAAGGAGGGAGGAGCCGCTTTTCGCTTGTGTACCTCGCCCGCTTAGTTTCGCCGTACCCCTTGTAGCAATCCCCCGCTCCACGACGTAGGAAACTGCAGTTCTTTCAGTCTCTCCGTGCGTGCGTCTCCCAAGGTGAGAATAAGCGATGCGCACTCTATGTCCTCGCCAGTTGTACGCGCTCCTGCTCTACCTCGCGCACAAAGCGCCACCAGCTCGTCCCGAACCCGCGTGTGAACGTCGCTCGCTGCGGGCCGTCGATCCCCTCCGCATCGTCCGTGGGCGCCTCCTCGATGAGCAGGTCGACGCCTGCCTTCCGCGCCGCGCGGAGAATCGCGCTCGTCGGGTTCTCGCGGACCGTCTCCGTGTCCTCCTCCTCATCGTCGTCGTTGTCGCTCCGGCGCTCCTCCACCCGATCCAGGTCCCGCACCGTCCTGTTACGGCGCCTTCGTCGTCGCCCTCCGCCCCGCGCCGCGCCGGTCGCCGGTACGCCCCCTCCCGCTCTCCCGGGTCTGATCGCCCGCTTACGCTCGCGCCCCCTGCAGCAGCAAGGCCTCGGCGAAGCACTAGAACCTTCCCGTGCGCGCTCGACGGCGCTGGGCGCCGCGAGCCCCTCCGCGCCTCCTCTCGCTCCTCCTCTCCCCCGTCTTTATCTTTGCGTAGATTCCTCGTTCTCCCGCTCTTCTCTTCGTCGAAATCTTCATCGTCCCGCCTCCCGCCTTACACGTCCCCTCGAGCCGGAAGTGCTCCACCCCGCGCCACCGCATCCCCGTGCTCTCGAGCAGCGCGAGCAGTGCTGCGCGCAGGGCGGGGAGCGCCGCGGGGTACAGCGCGAGGTGCACGTAGGCTGGCGGGGGCGTAGACGGCGAGGCGGCCGAGGGCGGGAGGAGGAGGGACGCGCCCGCGAGGCGGGAGTAGGCCGCGTCCCAGTACAGCCCGAGGGTGCGCAGCTGCGGGAACACGAGCGCATGTGCGTCCGCGCCGGCCTCCGCTGGGGGGAAGAGGAGCGCCTCGGCGGTGCAGTCGAGCGAGAGGCTCCTCAGCTGCGGCGCGACGGAGCGCACGAGCGCGCGCACGGCAGAGGGGGATTGGTCGTGCGACCCGGTGTGGAGGAGGAGGTGTGCGAGATTTGGCAGGGGCGGATGCGTGGGAGATCGAGGGAGGAAATATCTTCGGAGAGAGCAGAGGCGGAGGTCGAGCGAGGTTAGGGAGGCGAAGGACGGCGGAGTGGGCGGAGGGCGGTCGGGCGGAGGAGAGAGGAGGGGGTAGTAAGGTGAGACGAGGGTGCACTGGCGGAAGGAGAGGGCGGCGAGGTCTGCGTAAGGAAGGATCAGCTCGAGCGCCGAAGTAAGCGAGGGAGGAGCGCACTCGGGCCTGCGGCGAAGTCCTCGAGATGCGCCCGCTCGATGTACGTCACGACGAGCTCCTCCAGGCCCTCGCACGCCCCGAGTACACGCGCGAGCTCGTCGTCCTGCTCCTCGCCCCACAACTCGAGGTCGAGCGCCTTGACGAGCCGAGGCAGTCCCTCCCTCCTCGCGTCGGGGCCGACTGCAAGCGCGGCGAAGGGAGCATACTCGCGAGCATGGTATAGGCGCACGGGATCAGCCCCCAGGAGGAGGCGCTGTGTGATGGGCGTCCAAGTCGAGTGGACGAGCGAGAGCGAGTGGAGGTGTCGACGGGCGCGGCGCACTTCGAGCAGGTTGTCAGGGTCTGCGGCGAGCGCCGAGAGGCGTACAATGTGCGCTGCGAGCTCTGGCGGCAAATCGGCGAAGCGGTGCATCGCGGCGGAGGACGAGGGGAGGGGGGACGACGTCGACGGTCCTTGTTCTCCACCACCTCACCGCCATTCGCGCTGCATGGATCAGCAGGGCTGCGCTGCACTACTTTGAGGCCAGTCTAGCGCATGAGACCGTCCTAACGGTTGGTGCTCGCGCTTGCATCGCCTCATCAGTTCGCCTCGTTCTCCTCCCGACGGTGACTCCGCATCCCGCTCTGTCGGGCAGTGCCGAGGGTATGGCATGACCCACAACAGGCTAACAGGCGCGCCGGGTGCCCCGGAGAGTAGCGCGCCGTCCTGCTGTGCTTGCTTGCCGAGCGACCCGCCATTTCGCCAACTTCACGCGCAACTCGCCATCTCGCCCTCCTCGCTCAGATTCGTCCCCGAGAGCTCGGCTGCATCACACTCGGCTTGGCTCGAAGTGCGCCTTTCGCAGCTTGACCTCCTATTCTTCACTCGTCCTCGCGCAACCCGCTCGTCCGGCTCCTCGTCCCTTCCCGCTGCTGGTTCAGGTCTTCCCCTCCGCTGGTCGGATCCCTTTCTCCTGCTCTGTGAGCACTTGATCCGCGCACTTTTTCTGCAGGTGCGTCCGCCCTCCCCTCACCCTCGTGCATCAGCTGACCTCCCCCTTCCTCGCAGTCCGCCCTCCCCAGCACACCCATCCAGGATGCGCCAGCCGCTCCTGCCCACCCTCCTCGCCCTCCTCCTCCTCTCCTTCTCCTCCCAGGCGCTCCCGCAGCCCTACCCGCCCTCCACACCCATACACCCCGACGAGCCGCACCAGCGCCGCGCATGGCAGGCCTCCCTCGTCAGGCGGCAGCTCGCCCCCGTCGCGGCGGCACCGGTCCCGGCGACACAGCCGAACGCGGCGGCAGCGGCGAGCAGCGCGGCGGCTGTGCGTGCTGCCCAGGCGCAGGCGCAGGCTCAGGCGCAGGCGCTCGCACAAGCGCAGGCGCAGGCGCAGGCTCAGGCTCAGGCGCGGGCCCAAGCCCAAGCGCAGGCCCAGGCTCAGGCACGAGCGTCAGCGGCAGCGGCTGCTGCTGCTGCCGCCGCCGCCGCCGAGCAGCCCACCACCGCGGCGGTCGTCCCGATCGTGCGCACGACGGCCGCCGTCAACGCCAAGGCGACGACGGCGGCGGTACCGACCAGGGCGGCGGCGCTCCCGATGAGCGCCGCAGAGGACGAGGAGAGTAGTGTTTTGGAGGAGGAGGAGGAGTCGAGCACTCAGGTGAGCTCGTCGCCTTTGTCGAGCGCGACGAGCGCGGAGGCGTCCTCCGGGTCCGCCTCGTCTTCCGTCGCTTCAAGCGCCCGCTCCTCGTCCGCGTCGTCGTCAGCCAGCGCAACCGCCCGTCCGGACGAGAAGAAGGAGAACGCCAGCAGCGGCGGCATCTTCTCGCCGACGAACAAGCTCTTTGGCCTCGGCATCGTAGTCATCATCGCCATCAGTGCGTTCCCTTCCCTTCCCTCTCCACTTGTGCACTGCCTGACGTCGCGTCGCAGTCGTCGTCGCGATCCTCGCCGCCATCTTCGTCATCAAGCGCGCGGCACACCTCCCGCGGTACGCCGACGAGCGCGACTACCCCACCGGGTTTCCGCGCGACTTCCTCGACGACAAGGCGCTCTCCAGGCGCTGGAGCCGCCGCTCGTCCTCAACCGAGGGACACGCCTCGCTCGTCCGCGACGCGCAGCTCCCCGCGGGCAGTGCGGCCGCGCTGGGGATGCAGGAGGCCGCTGCGCGCGAGTTTGGCCTCCGCCGCCCGGTCACCGCCCCAGCGGCGCCGCGCCCGTCGCCCATGCCCCTCGCCCCCGCGCCGCCCATCCCGCCCAAACCAAGGGCATCCGCACCGGCCGCGCCGCGGCTGTTTCTTCCCCCCGTCCCGCCCTCCGCGCCCTCCCCTCCTCCAGCGCCGCACCGCGCTGCGCCCCCTCCCCCCATGGCCGCCGCCCGCGCCGCGCCGAACAAGCTCTCCCGCGCAAGGGGGCACCCCGACGCAGCGAGCGCGGCGAGCGCGGCGGGGAGGGAGCTGAGCCGGCATCGGTACAGCCCACCTCGGGGGAGGGAGAGCAAGCTCCGCAGCGAGATCTGAGGGTGGGCCGTGGGGACGATAGAGTGGAGGAGTAACGACTGCATTGTTTACGTTCTGTGCGCCCTGCTCGTGTTGTCTCGTGCGAGCGGAGCGCGGAGCGAGGACGCAGAAAGGGAAGACGTGAGCTGAGTCAGTCGGTGTCGGCGCCCTCGCGTTGGTGCTTCCCCCTCGGCGACGCAACGCAAGCTCGGAGGCGACGCGGACAAGAGCGTGCGAGCGGAGAACGGACGAGGAGAAGAGCGGCGAGAAGAGCGAGAAGAGCGTGGGGCGCGCTCGTTCGACTCGGAGCAGAGCGACAAGGTGCTAGTAGGGCCAGCTAGGCCGGCGAGCAGTCAGCAGGCGGGGTGCGAGCAAGGACGAAGCGGAGGGTCCGCGACGAACGGGCGTTGGCTCTGCTCGCCGCGCCCTCTCTCGCTCTTGCCAGCTGTAAGGAGCTCTACTAGTACTGCAACACTCCATAATGAGCTACCAACCCGTGCGTGCCCTCCCCTCTTCCCTCCTCCACTCTCGCTCCTCGCGTCGTCCGCTCGACCCCCACCTCGCCCGTGTGCACCCGCGCCCTCGCGAGATGACTGCGCGCAGTCCCGGGATAACACACTGACCACGCTCCGCCACCCCGACGAACCCGCCCCATCCATCGACGCCCTCCACCGCCCGCTGCGATCCCGCGCCGCACCGCCCCCTCCCCTCGCGCCTCTCGCTCTCCCGCTCCGCCCTCCCTCGACCCGCGGCGAGCATGCAGGGCGGCGCATTCCGTCGCAAACTCGTCATCGTCGGCGACGGCGCATGCGGAAAGACCTCGCTCCTCTCCGTCTTTGCCATGGGCGAGTTCCCGAGGGAGTACACCCCGACCATCTTCGAGGCGAGTGCCGCCCTTCCCAGCGCAGGAAACGACGCACTGACAGTCAGTGTGCGCAGAACTACGTCGCCGAGATCAGGCTCGACGGCAAGGCCGTCCAGCTCGCGCTCTGGGACACGGCGTGCGTTCAGCGGCGCCCTTCCGCTCTCTTCCCGCTGTTCGTGCTGACACCTCTCCGCGCACATAGTGGGCAGGAGGAGTACGAGGTGAGTGCCGCGACCTCAAAAGAGTGCCCGTGCTCGCCGGGACTGGCTCCCCGCCCGCTCACCTGGCTCGTCTCCGTTGGTCTCGTCACTCACGCCGTGCCATGCCGCCCGCAGCGCCTCCGCCCGCTCTCCTACTCCAAGTCGCACGTCATCCTGATTGCTTTCGCGCTCGATACGCCCGACTCGCTCGAGAACGTCACGGTCAAGTGGATCGAGGAGGTCCGCGAGCTCTGCGGCCCCAACATCCCCGTCCTCCTCGTCGGGCTCAAGAGCGACCTCCGCGACCAGGCGATGCAGCAGGGTGGAGGGGAGAGAGGGAGGTTCGTCACGACGGAGCAGGTGCGTGCGCGCAGTCCTGGCGGTGTTATCATGCGTCGAGCGGTGCCAGTGCTGACCTCTCCTCCCTTCCGCAACTTCCATCTCCCCGTGCCATCACTCCCGTATACATCGAAACTCGCGCCTTCCTACCGAATCCGGCCTACATCCGCTCACCCACCTTCCGTCCATCCCGCTCCCCCTCCGGGCCTGCCCGACCACGCCTGTCCACCCGCTCGCAGGGCCAGCAAACGGCGACGCAGATCGGCGCCCGCGCGTACCACGAGTGCTCGGCGCTCCTCAACGCCGGCGTCGACGAGACGTTCGAGGCGGCGACGCGCGCGGCCATGCTCGTCCGCGGCGCGGGTGCGGGCGCGAGCAGCTCGCACGGCCATGGGCATGGGGAGGACGACGGCGCCAAGGAGCGGGATCGGAGGCGGCGCGATAAGGAAGATGGAGGCGGCGGGTGTGGGTGCGTGATCCTGTAGGCGGGGAGGACGGAGGGGACGCTTGATAGACGGGTGGGGGGGTGGGGTCGCTTGAGGGCTGTTTGTACGCCAGCGCTGGGCGCGATGTGTCATGACTGGTTGTGATTCTCTCGGTCACTGTGCTTGAAGGGAGAATGCGAGGAGAGTCTCCAGTCGCGCTGCTCGTCGTCGGAAGCGTTCGCTGGAGGCGCAGCGAGCGTCTATTCTTGAACCGCTACACCGCGGCATCATCCAGCAGGAACCCCTCGACCTCCTTCCGCATCGCCTCCACCCCGTGCACCTCCCTCGTACCCACCACCTCCTCTCCCTCGCCCTCCTCCCGCCCGTCCCCCTCCTCCCGTCTTGCCTCCCTCGCGTGCACCACGTCCCCCACCCACGGCGGGAGCACGATCTCCCCGACGCGCTGCTGGCGCCCCTTGGCGAGCGGCGCGGACCCCGGCTCCTGCAGGACGAGCAGGCACCCGTAGCACAGGTGCGGGGCGAGGCTCGGGCGCGCCTCCTCCGCCGCCGCGGGCGCCGGGACCGATGCAGGTTCGGGAGCGGGCTCCTCGTCCCCCACCGCCGCGAGGAGGTGCGCCGCACTCGGCGCGTACGGAGCGCGGACGCCGCCCGTCCCCTCTGGCAGGGCAACCGCGTCCGCGTGCGCCTCCTCGAGCGCGACCTTCGCCCCCGCAAGGTCCGAGATCGTGATCGCTGCGCGCCACTCTGCCGCGGCAGGCTGCGCGGGCAGGCCGCACAAAGCGCAGAGGTGCGCCGAGGGCGCGTCGGAGGAGCGCAGACCGAGCTTGTGAGAGGTGCGCAGGACGGTTTGCGCTGTTGAGGGGAAGGAGGCGTCGAGGGTGAGGACGAAGTCTGCGAGGGAGGGAGTGGAACGTGTGAGCGAGTGGAACGTGTGAGCGAGTGCTCAATCCGCGTGCAAAGCGGGTCTTCGCGGCTCAGATGCCGCGCGGACGGGCAGACGCAGCATGGGAGAACGCACCCTCGACGAGCGCGTCGATGCTCCGGCCCTTCGCGCTCCGCTCCCCCTCCTTCTCCTTCTCCCCCTCTGACACGGGCGCCGGGTCGACATGCCTGAGCCCCTCGCTCTCGCAGAGAAACCTCGCCTCCCGCGCGCTCACCAGCGCAAACGGGCGCACGACGAGCACGCTCCCGCCCTCGCGGCCGTCCGCCGCGCGCGAGACGTATTCCGCGCCGACCTCCTCGCCCGCGCTCCACCCCCGTCCGGAGGCCATCCCCGAGAGCATGTCGATCGCGAGGCGGGTGCCGGTGCTCCCGAGGAGGAGGATCGACGCACCTGTTGCGCGCGCGTGCGCGAGGAGGAGCGCGTGGCGCAGGCTGGTGAGGAGGGAGGCGCGCGAAGAGGGTGAGAGCGGGGAGAGGAGGGCGTGGAGGCGCTCTTTGGGCGTGAGCGCGGGGGGGTCGGAGGGGGAGGGGAGGAGCGGGAGAGAGGCGGAGATGCCCGCAATGAGGGGGTCGGATGAGGAGGAGGAGTACGCGGGGGAGAAGACATCCTCGAGCGCAACGGTGGTGAAGCGGAAAGGCGTGCCGGTAGTGACGATCGCGCGGATCTCGGCGGTGTGGTCGTGCTACGAGGCCCGGAACGTCGGTCTAGTCAGGCTGAGTGGTCGAAGAGAGCGGCCTGGGAGGACAGCCGACGAGTGGCGGGACGCACCTCGTTACCGGGGACGCTGCTCTCGTCCACATAGACGACCTCGCAGTCGGCGAAAACGGGCGGCCTGGGTAGCGGGTGACGCTTGCCCTTCTTCTTCCCGCCCGCCGAAGTGTCGGTGCTAGGTGCGGCGGGAGCGGGGTCGGAGGAAGGGGCCGCGAGGTGGGTGAAGCAGGTTGTTCGCAGGAGCTCGAGGACAGCCCTGCGCAAGGACTGCGTCAGTATCGCGGAGAGATGACGTTGTGGTGGGAGCGCACCTGGAGCTAACCTCCGCTGAACGCGACGAGCACCTTGCCGTCCGGAACGCGCTCCATTCGCCGAGGCCGCACCTCGGGCGTCTCGTACGTCTCGAAGCCTACCGCGCCGATGGTCCGCGCGCCTTCGAGTGCGCGGGTGAAGCGGCTGGAGAGGACCTGGAGGAAGCAGGACCTGAGGGCGGCGAGGAGGTCAGCGAGAGAGGGAGGAGGGTGAGGGAGAAGACGCACTGGCAGTAGGCGGTGCCGCGCTGGGTGAAAGCTGGAGGCTGCTTGCACCGGATGCACTCCTGCGGAACTGGCGGCGGGGCTGTTGCAGCCGGGACAGTGAGGGTCAGCTCGACGAGGACGAGGAGGAGAAAGGTGAGGAGAGCGGGGGGCGCACGCGGGAGGGTCTCTTCCGCCTGCTCGTCGCTGTCTGGCTGTCCACACGAGAGTCCAAGCATGTCTGCGCTGTGGGAGACGAGGAGAAGAGGCAGAGGGAGGCGGTGTTTCCTCTTGCCACGATCTCCGCTTCGCTCAACGCTAGAGGCTCGTCTGCAGAGCCAGAGCTACTAAGCAGCACTCCAGCTACCCGCTCCGACTTGCGCGACTGCGCCCCATGCGCTTCCCGCCTCGGCTCGCCTCCTCATCGCTCCTCGTCAAGACTCGCCCCTTAGCGCGGCACCACACGCCCGGGATGACTCACTGGGACGACCACGACACCCGAAGACGCGGTTACGAAGGCTACGGCGACCCGCGCTACCCGCACGAGCAGCGAGGCGGAGCGTACGGCGGTCACCCGGCCCCGGGGGGTCCCCCGAGCGGATGGAACGGAGGCGGGCAGTACTCGCACGCAGCTGCAACCAGGTCCGTTCACTCACTCTGTCTGCCCTCGCGAGACGCAGCTCAACCGCCCGCACCGAAAGCGCATACCCGCCCGCCCCGCCTCCCCCTCAACCCGACTGGTACCGCCCCGACCCGTACTCGCCCAGCCCTTCCTTCCCTCCCTCCTATCACGGCACCGGCCCGTCGGACTTTCCCTCTGCCAGCTACCACAGCTACGGCCAGCCGTGGGCACCGCCACCGCTCGACTACGGCCCGTACGGCACCGCGCTCGCCAATCCCTTCTCGGCGCCTTTCCAACGCTTCCCCGCCGCTTTCCACCCAACACCGCCAGCATACGCGCCCGTGCCCTTCGCACCGACCCCGTCAACAGGGTACGACCGGCGCGATGACCGCGGCGGGCGATGGGAGGGCGAGCGACGGCGCTTCGAGCGGGACGAGGGCAACCGCGGCGCTTGGCGAGAGGACGAGTACCGCCCTGCGCAGTATTCGGAGCGCTCGAACGCGCGCTACGACCGCCCGGCTGAGCAGTATTCGTCCGCGCCGCGCCGCTCGTTCTCCCCGCCACGGCGGCGGGCCCCGTCCCGCTCTCCGTCCCCGGCCCCGTACCAGACCCCCGCCGAAACGCCCGCCTACGGAGCGAACGGCGAGTATCTCCCTCCTGCGCGGCGCGTGCGAAAGGACGCGCGCACGGCGCCGATCGTACCCCCGACCGAGTCGTACCTCGCAGCGTCGCTCCTCCCCTCGACGACGCTCGCGGGCGATGCGCCAATAGACCCGCTCGTCCTTGTCATGGACCTGAACCACACGCTCCTGGTCCGCTCGAAGCGCGACCGCATGTCGTCCCGCATGCCCGTTGCCAGGCCGTACCTGTCGACCTTCCTCTCGTACATCTGCACCCGCGCCCCGGAGGACGGCACCGCGCGCATCGACCCGATCGTGTACTCGTCCGCACGCGCGGGCAACGTCCTCTCTATGCTTGCGGCGCTGTCGCTCGTCCCGCCGCAGCGCGCCGTCGCCTTCAACGGCGGCGGCGGCGGCGGCCCGCGCGCGGCCCGCACGCCGGCGTACGAGCCCCGCCCGAAGAGGGAGACGTCCTCCGCATGGTCTTCACGCGCGAGATGATGGGCCTCTCGAACGCAGACTATAACGGCGACGTCGAGACGGTCAAGGACCTTGGGCGCGTGTGGGACCTCCTTGGCTTTGGGAGCGAGGTCGAGGAGCGCGAGCTGGGCAAGAAGCGCGATGAGACGGCCGCGGTCGAGCGCAGGAAGGAGGAGCTCGCTGAGGCGATGCCGGTGGCGGAGGGGGACGCCGCGCCGCCGGAGGCGCAGCAGCCTGCGGGAGACGCGCTGCCGGACAAGCCGCTCCGCCTGAACAAGAAAGCCAAGGCGCGCGTCGTGCAGGCGCGGGACGAGCGCGGCGCGCGGAGGACGCTCCTCCTCGACGACGAGGCGAGCAAAGTCGTGCGTGCCCTCCGCTCTCTCTCCCTCTGCACTCTCACGTCTCTCCGCACGCTCGCTCATCGACTGACGCCGCACCCCGGCCTGCAGGCCCAGCAACCCTACTCGCACCTCCCCATCGCGCCCTTCCTCGTCCACCCCTCGCACTTCCCCTCCGCGCCGCCCTCGCCCTCGCGCGCCTCGCACGCCCTCTCTCTCGACCCGACCCTCCCACCCGCGCAGGACTCGGCACTGCTCGTCGCGATTGCGCAACTCGAGCGCGCGAGGAGGGAGACCAACGTCGCGGCGTGGGTGCGCGCTGGCGGCTTGCAGCAGATGCGGGACGAGGCGCGCGCGGTGCTCACCGCTGCAGGGGCGGAGGGCGAGGCGAGCGAAGAGCAGATCGACGCGGAGCTCGCGCGTCGCGGGGAGGAGATCTGCGCGGCGCATGGCGTCGAGGTCCGGCGGCAGTGGGACCCCGAGTGGAGGGTCAAGCTGTTGGAGATGGAGGGGCACTTGCCGGTGCAGGCAAAGCGCGACGGTGGGCGCGCCGCGGCGCCGGTGTAGCGCGCAGGTCGCGCTAGAGATCTCGTAGAGTTGTCGTCGTTCATCTCGCTTTCAGACTTCTCGTGCACGCCCAACACGCGAGATGCGAACGACATGCTGTTGCGAAGGGGAGCGTCTACTGCTACTGCATCGTCTTGGCGAACATCGATGGGGCCTGCGGGCGCGAGCGGCGTCAGCGATCCGCGTGCGGGACTAGGGAGCGAGAGCACCGAGACGCACCTTCATCCGAATCTGCGACGGCTCGATGGAGGAGACGCCGCGCGCGTACGTCTTGGTCGTCAGGACGAGCTCGTCGTACAGGATCGCCGGCGCCTTCTTATTGTGCATCGTCGAGGACGGGTGGATCGCGACGACCTGCGGGCGGTGCGGGCGAGGCGTCAGCGAGACTCGCGGGGAGAAGGAGAGCGCGCGGGCGCACCTGCTTGGTGAGCGTGTGGCGGTACGTCCCGTCCTCCTGCCTCAGCGCCGTGTTGGCGAACAGCCCTCCAACGAGCGCATTCAGGACGGGCTCGTCCTCGTCGCCGACGCTCTGGCGCCAGTCGCCGAGCTCGAGGCGCTCGACGCGCTCGCGGAGCTGCTTGCGCGAGTCGAGGACGCTCAGCATCGCCTTGTACGAGACAAAGTTGTCGCGGCACCACATCTTGCGCTCGTCGCGCTCGGTGAGCTCCTCGAACGCGCGGAGGATGTTCAACAGCTGGAGGTGGTCCCCGCGCCGGTGGACGAACTTTTGCCGCGCGGCGTTGGCCTGCTCGCGCGTCGCGGCCGTGTTGATGAGGAGCTGGTCCTTGGACCCGAGGAGCGCGACGAGGTCGACGATTTCGCACGGGCAGCCCTCGGCGAACGACGAAAGGAGCACGCGCGCGTAGACCGGGTCGAGCGGCAGCTGCGCCATCTGCCGCCCGAGCTTCGTGATCCGCCCCTGCTTGTCGAGCGCGTCGAGGCCGTGCAGCGTCATCAGCGCAAAGAGGACTGCCCGCGTTCAGGGTCAGCTTCATCCGCTTCGAGTGAGGGAGAGGGTACGCACTCGACTCCTTGTCCGGCCGGTCCATGAAGTGGAAAGAGAACACGTCGTCCTGCCCCGCGGCGAGGAGGTGCAGCAGCGCGAACGTGAGGCTCACGCGCTGGATCTCGGGCTGCGTCCGCTTCTCGAGCGTATTAAACACCTGCTCCGGATACAGGCGGAAGCAGAAGCCGTCGGACTGCGCGCGGGTGGGCGTGAGGAGGCGCAGCGAAGGGGAAGAGGCGGAGACGCACCTCGCGACCGGCGCGACCGGCGCGCTGCTTTGCCGACGACTGGCTAATGCTCTCCGTCACGAGCGAGTCGATGCCTGCGGACGGAATAATGTGAATGGGCGGTCATCGGGAAGGCGAGCATCGCGAGGGCGGGCCAGACTCGACAGCGGGAAGCAGCCCGACTTACCCGTCCCAGCGTGATACCGCTTCTCCTTCGCTAGCCCGCAGTCGACGACAAACTTGACGCCCGGGATCGTGACCGAAGTCTCGGCGATGTTGGTCGCGAGAATGATCTTGCGCGTGTTGGGCGGCGAGGGCGCGAATGCCTTGGCCTGCTCGGCGGGCGGGAGCTTGGCGTACAGCGGGGTGACGAGGATCTGTGCGGCGAGGAGCGTGAGTACGAGCGAGGTGAGAGGAGCGGGGGAGGTCGCGCACCGAGCCCTTCGAGGGGAGCGTCTTCTCGAGGTCGGGGAGGTACGCCTGGATCGACGTTGCGAGCGACTCGATCTCGTCCTGGCCTGCGCGCGCGGAGCTTGAAGTCAGCTTCGGGCGAGGGGGAAGCGATACCCGCGGGAACGCACCGGGGAGAAAGACGAGGACGCTGCCGGGTGGGTACTGCTTGTGAATCTGGAAGATCGTCTTGAGCGCCGCGTCGAGGTAGTCGCTCTGCGGCTCGGCCGAGTACATCACCGTGACCTTGTGCTGCCGCCCCTGCACGTAGAGCACCGGCGCGCTGCGGACGGAAGGACGGGTCAGCTGGCGCGAGGGGAGGGCACGGGCGGAAGGACGCACCGGTCGAAGAACTCGCTGAAGCGCTTGGCGTCGATCGTTGCCGACATGACGACGATCTTGAGCTCCGTCGGGTCGCGCTCCTCAGCGTGCCCGTTCGTCGCGGCACCGTTGCCGTTCTCCTCGGCGCGGCCCTTGCCCTTGGCGGCGCTCGCCTTTGCAGCCTTCCAGGCGCGGACCTTGTCCTTGCGGCGGACCTGGATATCCTTGAGGAAGCCCATGAGCATGTCGGTGCGGAGGCTGCGCTCGTGCGCTTCGTCGAGGACAACGACGTCGTACGCGTCGAGGTCGCGGTCGCCGAGCATCTCGGCGAGGAGCGCGCCATCGGTCGCGTACTTGAGGCGCGTGCCGCGCGACGTTCGGTCGTCGAACCGGACGGTGTAGCCGACGAGGGCGCCGAGCTGCGTGCCCATCTCGGTCGAGACGCGCTGCGCGAGGACGTCGCGGCGACTCGTCGCGGCTGGGTGCAGACGATGCGCGGCGCCTCGCAGGGGATCTTGGAGCGTACGAGGAACTGCGGGATCTCTGTTTGTTCGAAGGTCAGCTCGCACTCGTGGGGCGGGCGGAGGGAGGTGGGGACACACGGGTGGTCTTGCCGGAACCGGTGTCGGCGAGTACGATGACGGTGTCGTTCTTCTCGATGCCCTCGAGGATGGCGTCCCTGCCTGTGTGCGTGTGAGGGGTCAGCGCGAGGTGCGGCGGGGAGGAGGGAGAGGGACGAACCGCCCCAGACGGGGAGAAGCTGCCTGCCGGGTAACAGCCGGGCTGCATCCTCCCTTGCCTTCTTGCGCTGCTCCGGGGTCCACTTGCCGCGCTTCTGCGGCTGCTGGGCGGGCGCATCGCCGTTGGTGCGGGCAGCGTGCGCCTCGTCCTCTGCGTCCTGGTCGAACTCGACGACCTTGCGCTTCTTGGGCTTGGCGAGCGAGCCGTTCTGCTCGACCTGGGCGAGGCTCTGGCGCTTTGGTGCGGGCGACGGGCGGGAGGGCGGTGCAGGCGAAGGCGCCGAGGCGGGCTCGACGGCGGCGGCGTCGTTCGGGGCGGGAGCAGCGGCGGCGGGCTGCTCTGGCTCCTCCGAGTCGAAGCGGGTCCGGACTGGCATCGCTCGAGCTGAGCGTCGCGGGGAGATGCGCGTGGTTCCGGGCGAAAGCTCGACCGCGTCCTCTCGCCGCTTCCCCTCGCGCTACTAACTCCCTGGTGGGCTGTTCTTGCTTGCTAAGTGCTCAGGCGACTCTGTTTCAACTGCTCGGACTCGCCCCCGCTCCTCCCGCTGCGTGCTGCCGCCTCCTTCGCCTCCTCCCCGTCTTCATCTCTCGCCGGCTCTCTCGCCGCTCTCACGCCCCTGGCGGGCCAGAGGTGGCACGGAGCTGGTCAGGCAGGTGTGTGGGAGCCGCGCGGGAACCGCCAATCACCCCGAAGCGTCGTGACTCTGCTCGCTTCTCGCCCGAGCTCCTCTCTGTCAGGAGGCGAGTCTCTGTTCGCTCGCTCCCGCTCCCGCTCACTCCCTTTCGTCCCGGCTCCTCTCCCTTCCCCTCCTCGTCAACGTTCTATTCACCCCGTCCGTCCGTTGTTCCTGTCCGCGTACGCCCAGCGCACGCTCCCCCTCTGCACCCCCTCCTCCGTCATCTCTCCCTCTCTCTCTCTCAGGTTGTACTCTGCTAAGACCGTAGCTCGTGCAAGCCCGCGCCTTACACCGTCTTCCTGCTGCTACACGCGGCTCACGGAGACACCCCGTAGGGTGGAGTTAGGGTTAGGGTTAGGGTTAGGGTTAGGGTTA